>JANTPZ010153854.1:0-22573 GCA_025593235.1 Vachellia pachyceras | reverse complement strand
GGCCTAGCAAGCTTTACTCGAACTTGAGCTCCTGAACCTGCTAGTAAGCCTACAAGTCTAAGACTTAGCTCGTGAGAACTAAGGAAAGACTTAGAGAGAACTTGAGAGATGGAAGCTTGGGAGAATGCTTGTATATTGCACAATTGCTTGGATTGATTACAAATGAAGAGGGGTGGGGTATTTATAGGCAAACTCCCACCTCCTTACTATTCCCACCTCCTTAACGGACGGTGGAGATTGATTCGATCTAACGGCCTATATTCGCCTTCCAGAATTCTCTCCTAAAATATCTAGATATTTACACATTGAATTCAAGCATGTGAAAAATGTGTGGAGAGATCTAGAAGGGCTTAGTAAATACAAGAGAACTCTAGAGAATTCTAGGGTTCTCTAGAGTGGACCGTGACATAAGGTATCCATTTCAACTTTTAATGAATATATTTTTAGTAAAAAAAAGTTTACTCACAAGGGGAATGGTACACCTCCGGTGCTTAAGGCTTTGTTTGGTTGGGGGGAAGGGGATGGAAGGGGAAGAAAAATGATCCCCTCCCCCCATTTGGTATGAAAAATTGGAGGGGAGGGGAGCCAAATTTTTGCTCATCAATCCCTCCCCTCCCCTTATTTTGTATCCCTCCAAAATGGGGGGTTTTTGGAAGGATGTAACATATAATGACTAATATGCCCTTAGTGCTCTTTGTCTAACTTCTCATATTTCATTTTTTCAGTATTCATATTTGCTTCACTGTGAGTGAATAGAAAGAGCGATGTGGATAGAGAATAAATTTTTCTAGTCTTCATTTTTTCAGTATTTCCTAAGAATAAGTTTTACTTTATTTGGAATATTTGGAAGCAATGACGTGGGCACATAATGAATGAAAGAAGTTATTTAAATCTTTTTTAATTATTTAAGTAAATTATATGAGTGAAGTTCCTTACTAATTGTTTTAATTAATTAAATAGAATGAGTGATTAATTTTTATGAGTTAAAACTAATTTAAATAAATTGTATAAATAAATAAATACCAATCAACGTATAAGGGTAAAATAGTAAATTAGTTATTAATTTCCCTCCCTTCCCCTCCTGAACCAAACAAAAGATCATTAAAAATCATTCCCCTTCCTTCCCCGTTAATTAAACCAAACAAGGTAACCTTATATCCTTCCATCCCCTTCCTTTCCCTTCTATCCATCCCCTCCCTTTCCCCTCCATCAAACCAAACATAGCCTAAAGAGAGAGTGTTTGAAGAGGTGGTTACTAGTCTAATAACAAAATCCTCACAATTTCTGTATTATGTATCAATTGAACAAATTTTTGTCTCATTGGCTAATATATAAACAACTTTCGGTCATAAATGTAAACTTTTAAATTTCAATCCATTTTATTTTTTAAATTTATATTTTTCCTCATATTATCCTTATTGATTACACATGTTAAGGAGTTTCTATCTAGGGATAAATCAAATGAGTAAAGAGGGTATTTTAGAAGAATTAACACACATTTTTATAAATAACCGGTTTGACTAATTTTTTAATCTCAAAGATTAAATTAATTATCATTGAAGGATCATATGGACAACAGGCCTATTTGCATTCCCTTTTGAAAATCAAGTTTACTCAAATCAAAATAAAACTCATTTCACATATTTACCTTGTAGCTCATAAATTACATTAAAAGTAACTTCTACCACTAATTCAAACGAACTCAATATTTATCTAGGATTTGGACTCTTTGTTAACTCGATATTCTTTGTTGTTGCAGCAAAGTGAACCAATTCTTGAAGACCATAATATATCCCATTGCTGGCAAATTCTTGGTTTGCCTTCATTTCCTTCATTGGCTCTGAACAAGGCTTTTAAATTAAATTAGCATTTATTTTCTTGCTCTCAATATAAATGTATGTGTGATCATTTCTTACCTTCTTCATTTCACTGTCTTCAAGTAATTAAAGTATCATGTATAAGTGTTTTGTCCCTCTCTTGTATTGTATGGTTTTACTTGGGAATTTTCTGTAAAACTATTCAAAGATTTCAGTATCTATTCCTGCAAATATCTAATTCTACAGGAATATAAAAAATGTCTCTTGTTACACTTCATACAATCTGCTAAACATTTTTATAGCCAATTTTTAAGACAGTTACTTCACATAGGAGTTTTGGATATCTTGTATTTCCGGTGATTAGTTAGACGGCAAAAAATGCCCTTTTAGCTTGAAATTAAAATTATAAGTTAGATAATAAAGTTGGTCTTTTATTTAAGATCAAAGAGAGTAACTTTAAACATGATGTGGTTTTTTAGTCGATGATTTTGATTTTACAAACTACAGTAGTGAAAGTATGTATAGATTTTCCAAATGTTGTTATAGTAATAAGTTCATATATTTCTCCATTTTAATTGATCTTTCAAATTAAAGGGTCATAGAGATCATTTAAGCTTTGACTTTTCACTTTTTTTTTGTTTTTTGAAAATTTACTGCTAACTTGGAGGGGGGAAATCATATTTTAAATTTGACTGATGCCTTTTGATTATTTTGTAATAAGCTTTGAGATGAGTTCTATAGTTCAGGTGAACTTTTTCTTGGAGTTTAGCCAATGAGATTTATATGACTTTTTGTATAACTTTTATAAATATATAAGATAATAACAATATTAATATGATTAGGTTGGACTCTTGAATTTCTTTTCACATATCTATATTTATATAATCATAACAAATTCCTATTCTTGACCAGAATTTTGTGTTGGATTATATGAAAGACGTTAGTGATGAGTTTGAACATGTCAAAACTTGTTTGTAGGTAATTGGTAATAACAAAGCAAGCAAGGCTCTTAACTTTCAATTTGCAGGGAGTGAGGTTACATTACACCACTTATTTATTTCTATATAATTTTCTCTATAAATAAACTAAATAATTTCCCAAATGAAACCAAAGAAAAAGAGCAACACTAAAAATCAAGACCAACTGCAGCTTCAGATCTCCAATGTCTAGCTTTCTCAAACCCATTTGCACAGTTCTCAAAATCACTCACAGTTTGATCAATCTCCTCTTGAGTGTTCATCACAAACGGTCCAAACTGAACCAGAGGCTCACCCAATGGTTCACCCCCAACCAGAATGAACCGAACCGCCCTATTACTACCAGACCTATTCCAAGCCTCCAAGCCATCCCCAGAAGAACCAAGAAGAAGAATGTTATGGGAAGTCACAGGCTGAGATCTGGGGCTGCCAAACACGCCCTCTCCTTCCAACACATAAACAAAGGCATTCCATGATTGTGGTATGGGTTGTTGCAGGTGGGACCCAGGTTTGAGGGTGAAGTCTAGGTACATTGTTGGAGTCTTTGTTTGGATGAGAGACTTAATCCCTAAGGCTTCACCTGCTATTACTCTCACTTTGATTCCATCTTTTGAAGCTTCTGCTATGTCCTTACTCATCATCTCTTGATACCTTGGCTCAATCCTGTGATGTTGGAACACATCAATGATCTATTGGTTAAACCATATCGCTTAGCTTGTAAATTAAGAAACTTTTTGGTACAGATAGATTTGACGGGTTTCTTAAACACATACACAAACACACATCAATTACTTCCAACACAAGTTCTTTAGTCAGTAAAGATATTTGACTTGGTAATTGACAGAACAACCTGGCTAAGCGAAAACGTTAGCAGGGGAAAACAAAACAAGACTCAAGCGTAGCTGGTGTTCGTGATCTATTGTTTTACCGACAAATAGTCTTCAAATATATATTTGTCTACTCGTTCCAATTTTTTAATATAAAAGTTATATAACTAATCCGTGAATATTAATGAAATTAATTTAGTTTTATATCATTTCAAGTGATTTGCATATGTACAAAAAATCGGTAAAGGCATTAGTGAGAATAGTAGGTCTGATAATATAGAGTTCTCCTAAAAGGAGTAGATGATGATTGAAAAGAACGATAAATAAAGTCATTGAATAGGACTTTTAGGTTAATAATTTGGTTACTAATAAAATACAATTATATTGTGACAATCCCCTTTAGTGGGATAAGATTTTTTTTGTTCCATATAATAAATACGAGTTAGCTTTTCTAAAATAAACCTTTTAAGCATATGCATTTCAAATCAATAGAGATACAGAAAAATTATAAATTTGAGAAGCAAAGTAGATTAAGATCTTATATCTAGTAACAAAGTAAGCCTTTTGTTTAACTCTTCTATTAGAATCGAAGGTAGTATTAGATTCTTTTAAAACCAAAGAAGTTCAGAAACTAGCAGCAGGAAACAAGTTGCTGTTATTATTGAAGGTTCCATCATCACCTATCACCATAGAATATGGGTTTTTATTGTGGTGGCCATTTCAGATGGATGAGCACACTTGACATCATTGGGTGCTCTATTCTAAAACACTTCATATATGAAATGGTCCATTATGTGGAATCATGAGATATAAAAGTCTTATGTGCCACTGATAGACTTTATATATATATATATATATTCCAAGGATATAACACATGCACTTGACTTTTTCTTTTGTACAAAAAGAATAGAATATTTCTTTTTGATCCATCCCCTGTATGCAATATCCAAAGTAACCCTCTAAAGTGCCAATTAACAAACATTGATGATGTCTAGTGACGTAGCAGACATGTCATGAGCCTAATTTGCCATTTTAGCACTTCAATCCCTTTTTTTAACTAAAGTCAATTAATAAAAAGATGATGATAATAATATAATACGCCAACCGGCCATATGCTGACTTATGCATAAACATGTTGTTAACCTTATCAGAAAAAATGTTACTGAGATATTTTTACCAAGACTTATCTGTTACTCTTGTTCTTTTATAATTTTTAGTTCCATCAAAATTATATGTATCAACTTCAAAGTTTTAACGGACATCCTTGTCTAGATTTACCTCATATTAAGGAAAGACCACGTAACACACACACATAAAATAGACTTACATTTTATGTTTGGAAGAGAGGTTGATCCAAAGCTGTAGGCCCTTTTGGGTGCCTTGAGCTGCAGGCATCTCTGAGTGGACTATCCCTCTCCCTGCAGTCATCCACTGCAAATCACCAGCTTCTATTGTTCCCTTGTGTCCTTCAAAGTCTTCATGAGTCACAGCTCCCTGGTTACCCAAACATTCACACCGCAGATTATAAGCATGTACATGAATGCCATCTCCAAGATTTAATTTTGTCTTATTTAACTTGTCAACCCAAGAGGGTAAGACTCGGAATAATAGTGAGATTGTTATCATGTGACTTGGAGGTTACGTATTTAAATTCTGAAAAACAGCGTTTTCACTTGCAAAAATAATGTTGGATACATCTATTCCTTACCTCACTTGACAGGAGCCTTGTGCAATAAACTGCTCTCTTTTTAACTTGTTAGTCCCACATGTATTAAAAATCATTATATATATATTCTCGAATCGGGTGAGCATTCTATCTTGACAAGATCTAACAAGGGATCGGAGTAAAATTGACAATAACAAGGGATTAGAGTAAAATATCAGACACGATGACATTTAAACGGATATAATTAAGTGAAAAGAGTTGTGTCATAACTATTAACTATAACTTCTGAACTAATGAAGAATGCTCAATCCAACATTAGGTATCAAAGCCATATCATGAATTTGATCCTCTTGCGACAAACTTGCTCCTAGCATGAGTTGGAGAGAAAGAATGTATATGTATTTATGATGTCACAAACAAAAACGTATATGTGACGCATGCAGGACGTAGACAACATATATTAACAGGAAAGACAAGCTGGAATTTGTTATTCTGGACAAGAAACAAGACAGCAGCAAAAAGTGGTGTCATCTTTTTCGTTTGTTTTGGTTCCTTGCTTATGGAATCAGTTATCGTTGGCAACTAGGTCAACTTTACATGGCTGTACTTTGATAATAACACTAATTAAATAATAAATAGGCTCATTTGAGAGCCACCAGGCATATATAAAGCTATGGCTTATATGTTCCCGTGCCAGCACAAAGATTGGCCACCAACAGGCCTGATATTTTTTTTAGTAGGTAACTAAAGTAAGATTTCAACATCTAATGAACTAATTAATGGCTTATATATCCTTGGTTCAGTTTTTAAAATTAAAAGGTAAACCTGATGTTTTATGAACATTCCAATCTTTTTTCCCCAGCTTCCTACTCCAAAACCTCCTTTTGTAACAGAAGCTTGGGATGATGATTCTGTAACATTAGATTTGTAGGATTGAAAGCCAAGCATTTGATCTTCTATCTTTTTTACCTTTTTGTCATAATGTTTTTTGAAATCCCAGAAAAGGCAATGATTGTATTAATTTCGTTTTTTTCCTACGAAGCTTGAGTAAAAATTATTGAACTGAAATGAGAAATGTTGTTTATACCTGCAACATGTATGTGACAGTCTCAAATCCTGCAGAGAAAGAAAACAGAGAGAGAGGAAGGAGAAGAGTATCATAATCTCAGAGAAGAAGATTTGTAAGAATTAAGAACAAATGTTAAAAAAAAAACAGAGGAGGGACTATTTGCAAACCTCTATGTGGATGATCAGGAAATCCAGCGGGGGCAGTGACTGCAGAATTCAAAAAATTGTGTTCTTAGAAAAGAAAGTTCATAATAAATATAAAAACAAATTGCTTGCTCTTTTTTTCTGGAGAAAAACAGAGCTTAAAACAGAGATACTCACGCACCTGAGAATTCATCCAATACAAGGAATGGATCAAAGTACTTCAGCTCAAACCTTTAAAAAAACCCAGAAACCCATTAATATAAGAAAATCTCAACATAAAGAGAAACTTCATTGAAAACATTAAAATTATAGAAACCCAGAAAGTAAGAACTGGATGATTAGCTCAAACATGAAGACACCCAGAAAACCCATTAGTCAAGGAAGCTCAAGTGCAATGGTTTTCAATGAAGAAGAAGAATATAGCATTAGCAATAATTTATGCTTGTCTTTACCGTCCAATGCTTCTTCTAACAATGGCCCCAACACCTTCATGCTGAGGTCTGGCCAAGAACTTCCTGACCACAGGACGTGGTTCTGTAAATGAACTGCAAGCTTCTCTTTGTGGCATTTTGTAAAGCAGTTGGGACGCAAACTCAAATTGTGAGGAGCTAAAGGAGGACACTGGAGCATATATATATAGAAGCGACAATGGAAGATTGTGAAAGAGAGAAGAGAGAGAGAGATTTTAAAGAAGAGAGAAGTTTGGCGGCCAAATAAGACATCCGAATGAATATGGAAATTGTAAGAAAGGAAGTTGGCTTGCTTGAGAAATGGGATTGAATTGAAGGACCTTGCGCTATTCTTTATATCAACGTCGGCGTAACGTCATCATGATGTTGGTTCCAGGCAATCACAATCTTAGCCGCTGCATGTCGCCACGTGTCAGCACGGGATTAGCTTAGGGGCAAAACTAAAGCCCCCCTATAACAAACCAAAATATAAATTAAAAAACATAAATTCAAAAAAAAAATCTGATATTCGGTGTAATTATTTTTTAACAGTAAGCTTAAATATTGATAATTTAAATTGATTATATTGTATAAGTTCAGTGAAATGACTAAAAATGTCTTTCATTATAAAAATAATTTTCAACCTTAAAATAGATTTTGTACCTAGTTGGATGTGGCTCACATATTGTGCAGGCTCCAGCCTTTAATATAATTATTGATTATTCCTGTTGAAACTAATTATAAATTATTTAAAAACACATTTGTTAATAACAAAGCATTTCTATAGTTATTTTCTTAGTCATGAATATAAATAAAAAATATCGAGCAGACAAACTTTTTAAAAAATGGCGGACACATAAATAATTATAAGATAGTTTTCAGAAGTTATTCTTATTGACATAGTAGATCAAGAAAATTTATTGACAACTGAAATATAACTTTCTATTTTTTATAATTATTTCCGTTAAAAAATTATAATTTGCATGCCAAAATTATCATAGAATATATTTTTAGCTAATTAAAGTTTCTAAGATAAATATCCCATAAATATATAGAGTCCAAATACAAAAGTTGATATTGGTCAATAATTCTCAATCTTTGCATAATTCTGATTTTTCTAAAGAAAAAGCACAATAGTGAGTTATTTTGGGGTTGAAAAATGGGTAAAGTGATGTTGAAGCAATTAAATTATGAGAAAATTGGGGATGAATACCCATTAAAAATTAATTAAAGAATGAAATATGTAATTGCACCCTTGTGAAAATTCGGTTACATATTGTGGTAGTTTATTTAAATATCAAAAATATTAGTTGTATAATGTGGAATCTCAATTATATAATATGAAATGTCAGTTGTATAATTTAAATTTTCTAATTACACAATTAATTTCTTAAATGGAGACTTATCCTTGATTCTCCCGTAATTTATTTAACCATTTCCACTTTAAATACTTATTATTGAAACTATATTAACATCATTCTGAATGTTAATTAAGTGATGACTATAAAAAGTGATTTTACACAATCTGAACTAAGTACATGAAATGATTTTTATCTCGACTTACGTGATAATGTTTCTAGAAGTGATTCTCGGGTTTACCCAATCAAATTAGAATTAACGTAGCAACTTCATTATTATATCATGATGATCACACAATCTCTTAATGAGTCCGTTTAGTAACAAGGTGGAAAAATGTTTTTACACAAGCCGAGACAAATATGTGAAGGAGATAATCTCATTTTACGGAAAAACACTATTGAACGTACTTTTGGCATTGTTGAACGCTTTGCCAGTGCCAATATCTTAGTCACATCTTTCATTTCATCATCAAATTGAATACTCCCACGTTTCAAAAATTCCAGTTGATTGAATTTTGATTATAGGAATATTGATGCGTATAAGCAAACCACGATTAAAACAAAAAGGTCTTAGTTCTAATAAAAAAAAAAGAAACAAAAGGTCTTAGGTCAGGTGATATTTTGTTTAGTTTAAGGTATTATCTTTAATTAAATGTTAAACTTATTTGCTTGGATGGCTTTAGTTTACTTTATTACATTAGTAAATTTGAATGATAAACTCTTTTATCCACATCTCACCCCCATTTGTCTAATTAATTAATTCGAATCGATTAAGAAAATGAAATAAATTAATAGATGGAGTTAAGAAGAAAGTTTTGGTTTGTACGACGAATTTGTGAATCGAACTATTCTTATAAACATAAAAGAATAAAATAAATTAGTTAAGTTAAATATATGTAACAATCTGTCAATTTGTGAATTAATTAAATTGGTTTTAAGAAATAATAATTATAACAGACAAAATGAGTCAAAAATTAAGATATTATATCTGAGATCAAATCGAATCTCTCAACTATAGCACCGTTTAGCAAAGCTTATCAACCCCCTAAAAGCACGTTCAACAGTATTTTTCTGTAAAACGAGACAATCTCCTCCACATATTTACTTCGACTTGAGTAAAAGTACTTCTCTACCGCTTTCCCAAATGGACCCTATAATTAATTTATGCTAACCCAATATTACGTAATGCTTATGTATTCAAATATTATTAATTTAATTGTATTATTTACAATATATGGAGTTGGAATAAAAATAAGTGCTAACACATATTGTTTGATATTATCTAAAAAAATCCTCCTATCCTAAATGCATGAATTTATTTTAATTTAAAATTTAATATCTAAATCCATTTAATCTCCCAAATTTATAATTTTATTTTAAATTATTTCTGCTGATAGTACATGTTAAGGGTGATTCCAATGCAAATTAAATTATTAAAGGTATTATTTTTTTACAGTCGACACATATTTTCTTATAAATAACTAATTTAGTTATAGATAAATCATTAAATCGTGACAAGGGAGGGATGGAGAATGAAGATGGAAAAAAAGTGAGTGAAAGTATTTGGGGATGGAGGGTGGTGAGATCATGAGGGCAGAAGCATGACGTAAGGGGGAAAAGTTGGTCAAAATTGAAGAGAGTGAAAGAGAAATATAAATATAAATGGAAAGGCATGGGAATGAATAAATTTGAAATATGTATTACACAATAAATGATTATATTTATATTATTATATGCCCAATCATGATCATATTCCCACTTTTTTTTTTGGTTCTCTGTGTCTTTTTGCCTTTCTTTTTGAACTTCCCTTTTCTTTTAATTTTTCAATGTTTAATTGAATCAAGAATTAATGGTACGATGCAAATCCTTTGTGGTATATATTACCAAGTTTGAATTGAAAGGCCTTTTTATGTTTGAATTTACCGTGGGGACATGGAATTTGGCCCTTGTTTTCAAGGTACTCTAAAAAAAGAGTTCTTTTTTTTTTCTGAACAAATGGTAGATTAGGCCTTTGGCCCTCCGGAACCCCCGGGTATCCGGCGTCTTTTTCTGAGTCCATAACCTTCTTTCAACTGAATCAGGTAACTCGGGGCAACCGATTAATCCGGAGTGAGGAATACACATGGCGCACTCCTTTAAAGTGCTTTACACCAAGGGTGAGTATCCTTTACCCTCGAACGTGGTTCCCAAGGATTGAACTTTCGACCCCTGAAGAAGTGATAGCCGCACTGACCACTACACTCCAACACTCGGTGGTAGAGTTCTATGTGTGTGTATTGGACTAATCAAATTTTGAACCCAAATTATTTTTTTTAACAAAATCTTCAACAAATTTTGAATGAGGAAAAATAAACAAAATAAAACATGATGAGTAAGACTAGCTTATTCTAGTGTCTCAAGTTGATGGACTTCAAATTTCAAGCTAACTGGGGTCTGGGTTTATATTATAGGATAAAAAATGAGGGAAAATATAAGTAAAGGTTGATAATTTAAACATTCTTTATATATATATATATATAAGATGATTTAAACATTTTTAATTTAACCAAGAAAGCCTCATAAGTTGACACAATAAATACCCTTTCTTGTCCTTATTATAAAGACCTCTTACATGTTTCATAAGACAACATATTTTGTTTGAGCAATTTTGGTGGGAGCTGTGACATTTAAATATATAGTACTCCTTCACACTACCAATATTTCAATCCATTTTATCTTTTTATATTATTATTTTCTTCAAATTAATTTATTTAATTATAAAATGGTACACAATATAATATTACGCAGGGGTATTTTATGGAAATCATCTCATGTTTATTCAAATTAATCAAATGGTTTAGTCTCATTAATCTATTACTCAAATTATTTAAGTAACTTTTACATTAATAGAAATTACATGGCGTGTGTTATCATTTGGTAACCTCGTAGAAATTTCTTATGGTCATGTCTTCAGTCATCATTTCAATGGACAACGTTATGGAGAGAAATGGAAATTGTCAAGATGTTGATTGATACAAAATATACAAGTTCTTTTATTTTCTGGTGAGGGTTTTGAGGTGTGGGTGTTTTAAGCACCTCACATCATGTACACAAGAATCTGATTTTTTCTTCTTTTTTTTTCCATTTTCTCGAATTAATTCCTTATTTTAATTAATCCAATAAGATCATGATTATACTACCTAAGATCTGGCATCCATGAGAACAGCAGGACCAGATGTAATGGACACATCCGAGACAATTAATAATGATGGGATAGTTTAATAATAATAGTTGAAGTCAATTAATTATGTTGGCCATGTGGCCACCAAAATCATAGCCAGATTCATAGGCTTCTCAAATCCACTGATGTAGCAGAAATTGGGTTCAATTGAAAAGAGGTGTAGATATTTGCTTTAAATCCATGAATTTTTTAATCACATGTATTTTTTTACTATAAACAATTTTTTTAAGCACTTTCAGGTACAGTATGTGATTAATGGAAATTTAAATATTAATTCACTATACTATAAAGTATTAACCATTTCTATTAGATCCAACCGCTTTTTATCATGACATGATTTTTTAAAAAGGCCATATAAGAAATATTTTTTTGTATAAACCATTCGGTATTCTGAAGTATCCTGGGTTTATTGCTCACCCCAGACTAATCCGGACCCCGTGAGAAGACCTTACGGTGGTAGCGGGGTATCGATGGGATAACCTATTTGAGGTTGCGTTAATTATCGCGGCTGTCACTCCCCAGAGTTCGAACTATCGCCCTGAGGAATGTTGGTAGTAGCTTTTACCAATTATACCAAGTGGCTATTGGTGTTATATAATAAATATGTGTGTCTCATCAAACAGCAATCTGTAATGGGCTCAATTTGCAGTTGTTTTATTGGGGTCTTACAGCCCAACTGGAGCCAGCCACATCTTTTAAAACCCTCTTAGATATGAGGTTACAACTTATAACTGTCTGTAAAGGGTACAAGGGATCCAGGAGATACGATAAAAGAAAATTTTGACTTTTTTATTTGGTTCTACTTCAAAAAATTTCAGTGGGTAGTTTCTAACAATAAAAAGAGTAATAGAATTTTTGAAAATGAATATCGTTACGAGTAATCTGAACAGTCTTAGTATGATATGAGAAATTGAACAAAAAGTTGTTGCCAGATTTTCAAATGAATCATGAACAGCTTCCATCAAATTTCAAAAACCATGTAATCATCTATGCTTTATCATAATACTCTAGCTTTCTAACTACACACAGCTATTATGCAACTGTAAAATAAAACGTGGGATCAGAAGCAAGAAAAATTATCACTACATTTTGACCAATCTGAACCCAACTTGTTCAGCTCATAATAATGCTCATACACATAAAAAGTAATCATAAATACTCATATATATATATATATATATAATAGTAAAAGGTCCGAAAAGGTTTATCAAACAAGAATAGCCAACATGTACTTGGGATTGTGTTCACATAATTAACCCAGTAGAGATTTGCGGAAATGGACCTAAGTTATAACAACACATAGGAACACAGAGGGATAAATTACATTATGCATAAGAAACCTTTTTGGGAGGAATAATATTGCACTTAAAGCAGAAGAGGAGCAACAAAGAAGGCTAGACTAGAAAAAAAGATGCAGGTAG
Source organism: Vachellia pachyceras (assembly GCA_025593235.1). Classification (NCBI taxonomy): domain Eukaryota; kingdom Viridiplantae; phylum Streptophyta; class Magnoliopsida; order Fabales; family Fabaceae; genus Vachellia; species Vachellia pachyceras. The sequence goes on along the minus strand of JANTPZ010153854.1, from coordinate 9,626 downwards.
TGACCTTAGACTGTGCATTTCCTGGGGATGAAGCTCCTGAGCTACTTTTGGTAGGAGGGGAGGAATTTGAGCCTAACTTTGAAACAGGAGGCAAAGCTGGCTCTGATACTTCGGATTCTTTGAGAATTGGCAGCGGAGCCTCAGCCGGCGGCAACCCATCGTTGGTGATAAGCTTGAAAAGTGCACCGGGGCGAGCAGCAGCCATGTAAGGAGGCGTTTTATCACCCAAATTTAAACACTTGTTCCCTGTAGTGAGATGAGGGGACATCAGGAATCAGAGGTGAAAAACTTTAGAATGCAGCTCAATTTGCTATAGAACTGATATAGTCCAACACAAACTTTAGAATTCTACAAATTTTGACCTTTTGATCCCAATCCAATAAATTTTATTTCGTCTTCAAGCACCTTAAATACCACATTGTAGCTAAAAGAGAGAAACATAAGCACCAGAACACATTTGCAACAAAATCGAGTTCATTTAGTCAAAGCTAAGATTTTAAAACCTTGTCCGCTCTGAGGCAACATATACCATTTTTATTAACTTTTAAAGTTAACGGCATAGACATTTTAAAGGATTGATATGACCAAATTGAGAAATGTGTATACTTTGAGGACCAAATTCTCAACTGAATCAAAACAAAGCGAAACGTAACAGCCCGTTTATAGTGTTGTTATGTTTACAGCTACCCTGGGGCAAAATCACAGAGAGTAAGGGCATGGGAGAGAACTGGTGGGGTACAAAGTGCCTGAAGTTATTTAAAGAAGAATATTAACCAAAAAAGTTCAAATTTTCGCCTGCAATTCAGGAATCAGAAACAAAGTGGTATACTATCAGCAACTTTCATCTGAATTTCTTTCGGCAAAAAAAAAAAAAAAAAAGATACAGCATTCTTGCACTTACTTCTGTATCTATTAGCTGTCTTGGGGAAGTCTGTGATGACACCATCAATATCTTCTCCGATAACAAATGAGTTGATCTCAACAGTTGCATCTGATAAGAAATCCCATGCTTGAGAAGTAAACTCATTGCTGAAACTTTCTACATAAACAGAGAGGTTGGAGGATTTTAGCTTTGACACTATCCTTGTAGAGCCAATCAGGAATTCAGAATTGAGAGGAAATACAGATGTCTTCTGGACAACCACAGAATCAGCAATGCTCTTTATATCCTCAACAGCTGAATCAGCAGCATCACCAATATCTTCATCAATTCTGTACACAAGCTCATATTTTGTTTTCTCCTTAAATTTCTTTAGCACAGAGCTATTAGTGGACTGAATCATAACCTTATGGCCCCATGATTTGTCATAACCTGTTTTGCTCAAGGTATCAATGACTGCATCAGTCACGCTTAATCCTTGATTCTCTGCAAGATAGGCTGCATTCTGACAACAGTACAGCACATGATTGTGAGAATAAATTGAACATCAAACAAAAAAATTAATAAAAAGAATTATTCAATGTCACTTGTTTTAGAAGGTTCAGAAAACGTAATCATTATTTACCATCATATTATATAGTCATTTGTGTACCCAACAAAAAAATACACAAGTTACGGAAGGACTTTAAAATGAGCATTGTTTATAAAGGTTCTCTGAATTGTTAGACATCAAACTAAAGGCATCTAGTAGAATAAAACCAAGTTCGGAAATTTCAAAATTCACAATCAGCATTTAGCGAAGTTCCTATTAGGAGGATGATTTTCATCAAAGATATTAATAAATAATAATTGCGTGCATTGATAGTAAAAAGGAAATAATAATAATCGTACACATTCATATCGTCATTTCATATACAACTCATGAAATGAATTTTGAGCAAGACTCACCTCAATAATAATCATGATACCCGATAGAGATGTCTGATTCTTTGTAATGGACAGGAAATCTGATAATGTTACAAGATTACCGGCATTCTTTTGATCTGGATTCCGGAACATTGTGTATTTTGCATAGGGATTCAATATTGAGGCTGCAAGGAAGAAGTAAATAGAAAAATACAGATGTCATATTTGATTGGAATAATTTTTATTTATTTTCCTTCTATTAAATATCAAGGTTAAAACTTTATATGATTTACGCTTCAAGGTTTTTATATTATCCCATGTCAAGCTGAATGCAAATTAAATATGCCGCTGCCAGACTTGATCTCTGGGATAGCAGTTGTCATATTTCTGAAATTTGATTGAGCTGCTGTTGTACTCTCAACAAGATCGATAGAGCTCAAGCAAAATGGTATTCCATCCTTCGACATTTGAACAGGACAGTCAACAACATCAGCGCCATCTGATATGGCCATTTCATATGCCAAGTCCGTACACGCAGGATAGTCTCCGCTTGCTCCAAATTTAGATATGACCAAAGTTTTAACTGAAACATAAAAAAAAAGTGTGAGAAATAAATCGATAATGAAAAAAGCCATTCTCCATAGGATTTATAAAATGAAAGAATCTGGAAGATATTAGCGAATAAGATATGAATACAGATACACAATTTTAACAAAGCAGTGTATTCATATATACCTCTTTCTGTGGCATTTTCACCTAGGTTAGCAAAGCAATCTGCAGAATAAGAAACGACTTCAATAACTCCAGGAAATACTAATACAATCCAGCAACCAAAATTTAGTAGGACAAATACTTAAAAATGAAAAGAGATAGAAAGAGTCCTAATGCAAATACATCCAAGGCTGCAACAGCTAATGTTGGGAATTGGATGACTAGGCAATATGCAGGGGACATACAAAAATTATTAGTATTGAATATTGATGCGTACTGATGGAATCAAAAACATCACTTACCAATGGCTTCAGATGTAGTTATAGGGTAGTCTGACAGCAAGCCATCGACAGAAAAGTCGCCATTATCAATGAATAGGAGGCATTCAGCAATAGGATCATAACTGTGATTGAAGCTTAGCGGAACATCGCTCACAAAATCTGAAGCAAACACTTCCAATCCCTCTTTTTGAGCTTCTAAGACTAAAGAGGTATGTGGCTTTAGATAATTTCTATCATCTACGGGCCATATGTACTCTTTGGGAACGAGAATACCAGAAGCAAATGCCTTTATAAATGTAATATTTTTCAAGAGTGAACCATAAGTCTGATTGGTTGACGGTTCTCTGTCTTCCTGTTTCAGAAACCTGAAAACCAGTTTCGTTGTTCTCCGGTTGAATTGTGTTGCTACGCTTCGCAGGAAGTTAACTTCTGTTGTTGAGATGTAAGTGATAACTAAACTTCTAGAAACAGAGAGTATGAAGCTTCTCATGCTCAATTTGTGTTGTGTGTAGAATGCATCATGCTGAAAAAAAACATAAGAAAAAAATGGGCTGGCTTTCAAAGAAACTAGGATACTGAATTATTGAATTGAAATATGTCTCATTTTTACTTGAATATTCAACCATAAGCGTGGTGGGCTGACTTGTTTAACCATGTCTTCAACAGTAAGAATTGAAAACCTATTGCCATCAAACCTTTGAGTACGAGACAGGACTCCCTGAGCAACTGTTAAGAAACAAGGAATTGTCAGAAAATACAAAAATATTGAGCAGCTCATAGACAAGCCGAGACAACAAGGAAATCACTCGTCATTGGAGCCTAATCACTAGCTCAACTGAAATACAAACGCTGAATGATAAAGCAAACTCCAGCACAGAAAGAAACCCAATCCCATTTTTCCTTAGTTTTATATAAGGATAATACCGAAGGTTCACCCTTCAGAAGCCCCCAATCAATCAATGAAATTGTTACCAACCATGAAGTGGGTCATTAACCATGTTTTCAACACGCGCAAGAGTGAGAAAAGGTCTCACATGGAATATGTAGTTGGAAAGAAATATGTGAACTTACGCACGACATTGGACAGATCCTTCAGGGTGTAATCCACGGAAAAATACCCACGGGATGGTACACCATTGATTGCATAATTTGTAGCTTTATTTGGGAAAACCTGAGCAATGTTTGTAGCATTGTCCAGCTTGATGTCTGGAAGGCAAATCCCGGCTCCGTCTTTTGTTAATTGGATGTCACACCACAGAAAGACATTTCGTAAACTAGTTGCCAATGCAAACTTATAGGCATTCACGCTAGAATCAGGAAATAGACCTGAAAACCCCCCACGTGCTATGACTAGTGGTGGACTTCCTGCATAACAAGAGCATGTTAAGTGTCACTAAATTTGGTACATAATGGATGTTCCTACCTATGGGTGAAAAGAGGGCCACAGTAAAGAGAGACTTAGGTCCTGCAACACAAGCATACATGGAATTCTGTTCTTAAAGGCTTCTTGAATTGAAAATATCAACAGACCTAGATCTTAGTTCATCCGGAATAGAGTTCAGTTGTTAATTGACCTTTGTCCCGCTACTCATCATTTGAACAATAATTTTTATATTCAACACAGGAAGCGTCTAATGCCTTCTAAGCACGGAATAATTTGCTCGCAGTCGTAGCAAATATTAGAAATGGGCAACTTCGTTCAATTAATAGCGGATAAATCAAACTCAACGGTACTTGAGCGGAAAGTCTGCTTCATCAATTTCCCTGGAGTTTATACACACATGCAAGAAATGCAAAAATCTTCGGTTTAGTAGTATATTCCATGGAATTTTTACACAAACTGATGAAATCAACCTCTTAAAGCACCAAGAACAAAAGGCTATGATGGAGTAAGTTCAATTTAGCCTCTCATATTATTCTCAAATCAGTGAATATCAATGGAATAGAAAAGCCAGCAACCGAGTGTTCATCATAGTTTTTGGTCCATTTCCTCAGCAGCAATTATAGAAAATACCTGTTCATCCTAAACAAGGAAAAAAATAACGAACAGAAAATCGTCGTAAAACCAGAAACACACCGCCGAGTGTCTTCCAAGTGGTTCTGTTTGATCGCTGAGCAGAGACTAGAGCTACCACTGAGTGAAGCAGCAGCAGAATGAGTAGACGAGAGATTGCGCGGGAACTCCACATTCCGACGGAATTTGCAGCTCGTGCGGCTTCTTCCTGCAACAAATTCCGGCGCGTTTCTCAGGTAAAAATGCTTCGGAGAGGCACTGTGAAGTGCGAACACAAGTGTGGAGGAGTGAAGCAGAAGCTAAGTTGTGAGTACGAACCTTTCACTTCCATGCCAACCTTCCTTAATCTTTTATAATTTTTATATGGTATAATAATTATTTTTAAAATTACTTAAAAATTATCTAAACTGAGAACTACATATAAAATTAGTATATCCGAGTTATTGAATATTATAATTATAAACATATAAAATTATGGTATGTGTTTATAAGGGAAATAATGACAGGCTCAGTTTCCTAATATTTCAATTATTCACATTATCAGGCGATGCTTTGCTGAAAAAGGAAAAAGGTCCCAATGAGAAAGTAACCATGTCAATTTCAATATTAATAGTGAGTTAATTAATGACAGCATGTAAAAAAAAAGGTTAAGAAATAATTCAAGTTTAATTATATTTTTAGGCTAAATTAGTACTAACCTTAATCTTAATGGGTTGTAATGTTTGAGTAGCTAAAAACAACAATCTATTTTGTTTAATTAAGAGAGTTTTGTCCTTCTCTTTAAATAAAATATTTTTCTTCTTCAATTATATTGATTTAGTGCTTGTTTGGTAACACATTCTTAATCACGTTACACGTAATTCAAGATAAAACACATCTCATATAATTACCTCGAAATCAAACGCGAATCTATGTGTTTCCTAGCGGGTTCAATCGCACCAACTCATTTACTAATTTTGAATCTACTAAATTTTTGTTTAAATTCTTCTCAAAAGATATTAAGAATGAATCACGCTTATCTTTAACCCCATGAACCAGGGTCATAAGTACGGCACTGCTCGGAATTCGTAAAATATTCTTTCAACGGATTTTCAAACAATGACTTAAACAGTTACTAAACTTAAATGGTTGAACCAACAGTGCGTATGTTTGAGAACTCAGTTGAGATAAATGGTTTTGCGGATTTCTAGATGGTTTTGATGGATTTCCATATAGTTTTTATAGATTTTAAGATAGTTTTTCTTAGTTTCCGTGCATCGTTTTGGGAATGAAATTCTCAAACAAGCACCGTATCATCCTGGGTTTTTTCATATTTTAAAAAAAAAAGAAAAAATCGACTGACAAATTAAATTAATAATTACGATTCCGGGGGGGGGAATAAAAAATCAGGAGGGAATTCGCCCAATTAGGAGTAAGATTTCGATTATTAGATGACAGCTTAGTGCGGGGCCCACAATTTAAGGTCCGTTGTGGCAGTTATCCACATGGCGTTACTTCATTGGATGTTCAGTGGCGGTTTCAAAAGGACGCGCTAAACGGTCACATTTTTTGAACGTTGGCGCCACTGCGAGCGATGACTAACGTGAAACCATGAGAGAGGAGGGAATGCAGAGTCAGCCTGAGTTCTCTTGTGTCTATGAGACCCACATGAACATCGCTTTCTCTTTAAAAGGAATTTTCCTTTTTTTTTACAAAAAATTATTATTTATCTATTAAAGGTAAGAGTTAAATAATTAATTTATAAATATTAAAAAATAAAAATAAATTTAGGTTTCTTGTATCAATATTTCCTGTGATAAGTTCTCCAATCACACATGACTATATGTATTCTATTTTTCATGTATATTTATAGATAAATGATAATATTTTAAAAATATGACATATAACTATATAATTGGACATCTTAATGTAATGAATATAAGAAATTTGACCTAACTATCTTACTTTTTAAAAATGAATTATTGTTATCAATTCAACTCATTTCTAACTTAATTTTCACTAATATTGAGATGTATGTGCGAGAAATAAAATCACCATGAATTTGACATGAATTTTAAAACATTTGAATGTCCCCTATGGTGCAAGAGGGACCTTTTCTTTTGAAGTAATTGATTGGTGCTGAAAGATAATAATCCTTCTTATGGGAAAATATCCAAAGAAAGAAAGGGTCATTTACATTACTAATCCTTTTTAGTTGCCCATTCAGTTCACCGAAACTTTGATCCAATTACATCAGTATCTAACCCGCGTCACGCATCTGGGTTGTAGTGCATGAGTCTCCTAACAAGAATTTATGTGTATGCTAGAACACGAATTTAAGACCTCACTTAAATGAAACCAAACAGCTTACCAATGAATCAACCTGTTATTATTAGTCTTTTTATCATCGCTATCAGCTAGCCCCTCTCAAATTATTGTACCTATTATTGGAATTATTTTTACCTTTTTGGGGTAAAAACTTTCCTAGGCAGCTTGCCACCCTTCTTTTTTGTTTTTAGTAATATTCCATCTTTTTCTTTTTTTCTTTAGTAACATTTCATTTCTCTTCTCTTCTTTCAAGAGACTACTGGTGAGGTAAACTATTGAATTTGTCAATGACAAAAAGTTTCGATAAAATAAGAGGAATACATATTTCTCTGCTTTCACCATGTATCCTTACAAAAATGCATTATACCAACTCTAATCATAAATATAGAAGTTAGATAATTAATTTGTGGAGAATAAGGGTTTGTTTGGATCTCATTTTCAGAATAGCTTTTACAAATTCAGAGGCAAAACCTAGATTTTGAAAAATAGCTTTTACAGATTTTAAGACGAAACCTAGATTTTGAAAATGTGGTTTATATTTGGGAAGTTATTAGTTTTTATGGATTCCAAGGTAAAAAATATATAGAAAAGAGAAAAGAGAAAGAATGAAAAGTATGAAGAGGAAAGAGAAGAAGAAAAAAATATGAAAGAGGAAAGAGAAAGAAGGAAAAAAGTATGAAAAAATATGAAAGAGAAAATATAGGTTTTATAACCAAAATAACTTTTTAGAAAATTTTTTTTACTTGGACAAAACCTAGGTTTTGGATCAAAACCTATGTTTTGAAATCAAACCTAGATTTCAGGAAGTGATGGCAAACAAGCTCTAAGATAGCAAGAATAATTGCATAAATTAAAAAAATTAGTTAAGTTACTTCTTTATAAAATATATGTATTAAATTTCCTAAAATAACACATTTAATCATTTGTATTAGAAATCATCCCTTTAATAGAAACATTTTTAACATGCGTAATTAATATAGATAGTTTAAGAAATAAATTATAAATTTAGAAGATAAAATGAATAGAGATATTATATTTATGATTAAAATGAATAAAGATATTATATTTATGATTGAATTATAAATAAAACCTTGTGATGCATTTAGGATTAGAGAAAGTACTTCAAATATGCATCAATATATTTCTTTCCAAAATAAGGGAAAATAGTATAATAGTGAAATTCTCAATATCTCAAAACCAAGCTTTTGATGCAAAGGAAAATAGAAATGCAAGAAATTTCATACCCTTGCACTATATACACGGAAAATGATGCATTTCAAGCGAAAAAGGAATGCAAGTCCCATGTGCCATCAATTAAAAAGCAAGGTACAGGAAACCGGACCGGTGACCGAACCGGACAAGGTAATGGGTTAAGGGTCAGTGGGTCAGACCGGAGTCAAACCGGGGGTCAAACCGGTGAGGAATAAAAAATTAAAAAAATAAGTATTATCACACATTGACACAATTAATCTATTCAAAATTGAAAATTCTAAAAATTAATCAGTAAATTCTATTATTAATAAAGTAACAATTATTAAACTAATCATATATTTGTACATTATATATTCTCCGACATTATTTATAATTTTAAAATATACATCCTAACAAAATATCAAAATATATATGATAATGGGTTCTGTTTTTTATTTTTTAACCTTCAAATTTAAAATTTTAAAATAATTAATCATTTTTAAAACTAATTAAAAAGAATATGAGTATATGCAAACGCGACAATAAGTCTATGTGAGAAGGAATTCTGTTTTTTATTTTTTTAAATTTCAAATTAATAAATTATTATTTTATTTTTAAAGGAAAATTTAAAAAAAAAAAGAAAAAAGATCAACCGGTTCAACCCACTGACCCGGCCGGGTTGACCGGGTTGATCCCGGTTCACACCGGGTCAGACCGGGTTGACCGGTTTGACCCCAAACCGGGGTCGAAATACGAACCGGACCGGATTGGAGGCCGGTTCACCGGTTTCCGGTCCGAACCGGCCGGTCCGGTCCGGTTTCATCAACAATGACTAGAACCCACAAGTGAGGAACATGAGAGTGAGAAAGCCAGGGGGAGATCCTACCAAGTCCTAGAGGGGCTGTTTGGTATAAGGGATTTTGAGGGGAGGGAAAATTTTTTGTGTTGAATTTAAGAAAATTGAAAAAGTGGGATTATTGAATTTTAACAAATATAGGGTGTATGATAAAAGAGTATGAAAAATCGATTAAAAATTTTTAATCCCATTAATCTATTTTTTTTAATCCAACTCAAAAAATTTTCCCTCCGCTCATTTTCCTCCCCTCCCATCATGCCAAACAACATAGACGATGCAATGACCAATCCTGAATGGAGAAATGCAGTTATGGAAGAAATGAGGCCACCGGAAGACAATGGTACCTAGGACATGGTAGAGTTACCTAAAGAGAAGAAACCGGTAGGATACCAATGGGTATTTACTATGAAATACAAGGCAAATGGAAGCTTAGACAAGTTTAAGGCAGGACTAGCAGCAAAAGGTTTTTGCCAAACTTAT
>JANTPZ010153853.1:0-47522 GCA_025593235.1 Vachellia pachyceras | reverse complement strand
CATTTTAGAGTTCTTTCTACGTTTTCGTTTCCTTCCCCTGTTTTTCTTTCTCATGGGCTCTCTATTCTGAAGCAAGTCAATCTGCTGAATACGGGTGGCGAATTTAGCATTCTCCCAAATATCTTTCTCCTTGAGGGGGCAGGGTGGAATCCAGAAAGGTGGAGGGACTATCCTACAGATGCCATAGGGTTCAGCCAGGGGGCGTATCTTTGCTATGTAGCCAAGGGTGTCCCCAAACTCCTAATAAGAGGAGTAGAAAATTAAAACTAAATAGAAATAGAAATAAAATGTTACAACCATCCAAAGAATAACTTGAAGATAGCCATCTTTAAAAGTACCTCAGCGGTTGGATAAAATACAGGCGCTTCATCAATTGCAGGCACACATGCTTCACCTGGATCCCATCTGGCTGATATCTGCAACATGAAAATGGTGGTTCAGCATACTGTTTCACCCTTAACTCAAATTGGGGTTATATCAAATTATAGTTGACTTGTATCAAATTGAGTGATAAAAACAAGAATAAGAACACAAATGCAGAAGCAGCTAATTCCCAGTTTCTTCAATAGATGAGCAAGAAAAAGAACGAAGTATTGGTCATGATATGCCAAGAACCAGGAAACTATTATACGTTTCGTCAACAAAGTAGAGGCAATAAAGAGAGTCAAGGATGCAAACCATAAATATTAAGCCAAATTCCAGAACATCCGCAGTTCCACTAAAGATAGAAAATATAATTGAATGATACATCTCTTGCTCACAATCTAAAGTTCTAAACATCTAATCCTGCCATCTGTCTCTATAAGAAAGTTTTGTACAACGAAGGAAACTTTGGCAATCAAAAGGCTTTCAATTTGAAGCTTGGTTCTTGAAGGCCAAACCCTTACACAACAATATCAAGTTATCAAAATCACATATGACAAAGGTTGTGGCACAATCGACAACGATTAAAAGAACTATCTATAAGAAATGGCTATCTTGTTTTGAATGAAAATCTGAAATGATAAAAATGAACAAGATCGCATGATAGGAACTGGCTCTTAGAAAGAAAATATAGAAAATGCATTTATCATTAAAAAAACCAAGGTTTGTGTCAGTTTACTTTTGTGGACAATTAGTCTTCACTCCAAACAATTTGCCACATTCCAACACTAAACAATTTTTTCATTGATGTCAAATGTTCACTAAATTTATATTTAAGCTTCAGCCAGAATGCTGTAGCCGCTTAACACATTTTTCAATTGATGCACTTGAACACAAATAGGGGATTATTGAAGGGATCGGCAATCTAAGGCCATATCTACATATATTTTAAAAGCTGCATTTTAAATACGGGTTACTACCCAGGGGAAAGTTTTATTCCTAGAAAACACCATGAAACAAAGAATAAATATGGCTCAAAAGGCCAACTAACATAATTCTAGAGAGAAGAAATTAGCATAAACTCTAAACGACCAATTATCATACAACACAGGCTTTACTAGCCAAAACACAATGCCACTCTCAGAATGGAAAAGAGTAACAAAGTAAAACAGCACAAAAATACCAACAAATTTCAAATAAGATAAAAAGGGACAGATCTGAAATATTTTATGATCCACAGACCAGAGAATAGAAGATTCTAAAACGAGGAACTAAATATTCAGGACAAGGTAAAGGGCTCTAAGAACACAAACACACATGATATTGTTAGGGTTTAAAACAAGAAATAAGAATCCAACCTCCTTGTAGGGAGATTCTGCAGCCAATTTCGACTGTTCCATTCAATGCAGAATTATGGAAAACCTAATTGAACAAGAATTCCTGCAAAAGGAGAAAACCAAGAAAAACAGAGACCATAAGGGTCACCTCGATAGAGTTCCAATCAGTCAAAACCGGAAACAGTTTCAAGAGTATATAAACAACCCATCCCGTAGAGACTTACAAACAAGGGGAAAATGCAGAGAATTTAACATACCAAATGCAGCAGAAGCTTTTCAAAAAGAGTTTGCTTCCGAGGTTCTCAATGGACCCAGGAAAGTTTGCGTACGCATGAATTAATCAAGAAAGTTCTCATGCATATCAGAACAGTAAAAACCCAATGCAAATTCAATTAACAAACCCCTAATTCCTCAAAAATTCCAAAACCGTAAATTTCCAGGAACATCGAAACCAAATGCTTAAAAAATTTGCAGAATTGAGAAAAGGATAATAAACGGAAACAGGAATTTGACTTGGTAAAAAAGTTAAAACCTACTGACAGGTGGACTGTGAAACGAATTTAATTAGTTGGAAATGATGGGAAGGATTATCAGTCGAAAACAAAACCAAATAAAATCACATTATAATTAATAATTAATAATAATAACCATTTTAGGGCGACTAGGATTCTCCGTTAAGAGACGTTTAGCTGCACTTTATTATATTTTATTTGCTTTCTATTCTAGAAACTCTTGTCCCTTATATGAACAGTCAAATGGAAGATATAGAAGAAAAAATCAACGAAAGGCAAAAGATAAACATAAATAATAATTAAATTTTGATAACTGAAAACCCTAAAAATCAGATGAAATTCGATGTGGGGGAGAGAGAAAGAGAGATAGAGAGAGAGTCATCACGAACCCGCGTAAACGCACGCAGTATTAACATCCACAGAAAAGCGTTTTTTTCTTGACCTGCACAGAAAAGCGTTAACGATCTGTTTCTATCGGGCTTATGTGGACCGTACCTTATAAGATTCGTCCGATATATATAAAATAATTAAAAAGGTCATTTATTAATACACTTTCATTTTAATTTATTTTTTTCATATTAAAACTAATAATTTTAATCTTTTAAGAAGTAAAATAGGTGATACGTTTATTGGAGTATTGGACTCTAAAGATTAATATTTTAATAAAATAAAATCTTAGATAATAAAATCAAAATGGAAGCGAACTTAAAGTATTAAATACTGTATTAACTCAAAATTATTTATTGTATTTATCTTTTGTAGGTGAGTATCACAAAAATAATTTTAAGGAAAAATGAAATCTATGCTATGGACATATTTAAAATTAGACTATTTTATGAGTTTAATATTTAAAATTTCGTTGTTCAAGATAATGGACAATATTAATTTTAATAATTAGTTGCTTCGACTTGGAATATAATTAGAGCCAGAAAAATTCAATTATGCTTTTTTTCTTTTAAATATTTAAAGATCAATGATGATATTATTGATGTATGGATATTATATTTTGATTTTTAATTAAATAAATAATTAATGATCTTTTTATTAATGCACTTTCATTTTAATTTATTGTTTGTTCATATTAAAACTAATAATTTTAATCTCTTAAGAAGTAAAATAGTTAAAATATCAGATAATAAAATCAAAATGAAAATGAACTTAAAGTATTAAATATTGTATTAACTCAAAATTATTTATCTTTTATAGGTGAGTATCATAAAAATAATTTTAAGAAAATGAAATCTATGCTATGGACATATTTTTTTTTATATGAATTTGATATTTAAAATTTCGTTGTTCAAGATAAGGGACAATATTAATTTTAATAATTAGTATTTTCGACTTGGAATATAACTAGAGCCAGAGAAATTCAATTATGCTTTTTTTTCTTTTAAATATTTAAAGATCAATGATGATATTTTTTATATATGGATATTATATTTTGATTTTTAATTAAATAAATGATTTTTTCTTTCCACAACAAAGTTGTTTCTTTAACTGCACATCAAATCAAATTGAAAACCTCTTTTGAAAATCTTAAAGGATCGTTATTCTATTCAGTCTAATATAGAATATTTAAAAAAATTAAACATTTTTAAAAGATTGTACGTTATCTAAAATGATTTAGTGATTAGAACAATATTATGTGATGACTGTAAGTCTTAAACATGATATGTCATTAATTACTCGAAAAATACAGTATAAGTATACAAATATCCATAATAATTATATAAGATGATTATTTAAAAATATATATTTAAGTAAAATTAATTTAACAAATAAAATAGTGCCATCACAAGGAACAAAAAAATTAAAGTTACGCGTATCACTATCATTGCTAAACATTTCAATATATATTTTTTCTATGTTCTAATTAAAGAGAAATGGTTGGTCAAAAAAAAAAATAAAGAGAAATGGACATAAAATATTAAAAAATTGAGAAAAGACAAACCGCTTTTACACGTTAAATTAGCACTCTGTTCCAACTCCTCCCCATAGCTGGACTTAAATTCTTAAGTTTGACTTTAAAAAGTGAAAACCCTTATTTTCACTTTTTAAAAGTTGGTTTAGAATTCCGTTTAGGAATAACTTTTACCAAATTTGAGGTAAAATCTAGATTTTGGAGAATAACTTTTAAGATTTCAAGGCAAAACCTAAGCTTTAAAAAAGTGATTATGTTTGGGAAGTTATTGACTTTTATGGAGTTCAAAATAAAAAGTAAGTAGAAAAGAGAAAAAAATAAAGAAAGGAAAGAGAAAATTCATTATGAGAGAATGTGTGATTTGACAAAAAATAGTTTTTTCAAAAACCTAGATTTGAAATATAGGTTTTATTTCCAGAATAGTTTTTCTAAAAAACGTGAGTATTTGGACAAAAACATATGTTTTGAAACTAGGAGCCAAACAACCTCTTAAACTACTTGTTTCTCTCACATATCTATGTATGTTCATCAATAAGTTTAAGCAAATGATTTCCCCATCATTAGTTTATTTATTATTTCATATAATATGATGACTTAAAGTTTATAAGTTATGTGCATGTTATTATTCATAACTCAAGAGGAATATTAGCATAAAGAATTAACATTAAGGGGTTGTATATATATAGTTTATAATTTATTATGCTCCATTAGAGAAATAATGGAATTATTAATGAAAGAGAGATTATATGTACAGATTTAAAAGTTTAGAAAGTTACTTATCACCATTTAAAGGAAAATAACAAAAAAAATAGTAGTTAAGGTGGAAAAATACTCATGACCTATTACCAAAAGTGCATTCAACTCAATATGCTTTTAAAATGTGCCAAAATACAAATGAATATTAAAAAATGGAATAAAAATTGTATAACCATTAAATATAACTTAACATTGATAATTTTGTGTCATGTGCCTACACTATTTTTGCATATGCATATAATGGTATTAACTTATATTTAACGATCATGTCAATTTTGCTCTCATTTTGAAAATTTATAGATATTCTTGGACCTCTAAAAAGCATATAATGCTGGACACACTTTCGAAAAAAGTTTTATTTTTTTGCACCATAACTCAAAAAATAATAAATTTTTCTCCAGTCCAAATTTGGAGGATTTTGAGGGAATTATTAAAATTTCTCATCACTTATAAGTATTGGTCTTAGTGAAAGAAACTTTGATGGTTTAAATTTAAAGTATGAGTTCGATCATGTGTAAAGACAGAAAATACCTTTGGAAGAAATGTTTCTAATTAGACTAAACAATACTCAAATCTAATATTAAAAAAAAACTCTCCCCATCCATCCCTTTTAAAAATTTGCTAATTTTAAATCATTAATAACTAATAAAAGTAAATATATAATATAAAAACAAACTAAAGTATAAACATAAGGCTGAATCACATGAAACTTTTATTGGCTTTAGATCCATATACAAATAACCTTCAAACATTTGAAACTTAATAACAAACCCCCAAACTTTCAACTCTATGCAGATGCCTTAATTAAATTCTAAGTTATTTGCAGATAAACAGTGAACAAAATATAAGAGTTATTTTTTGGGTGAAAATATAAGAGTTATTTACATAAATATAAAATTCTAAGAATTTTGGTTATACGATTTTAAAAATTATAGAGGTTATTCAAATGTGATATAAATTTCAGGGTGTTTTATATAAATTTTAGGTATTCGTATTATTTGGAAGACATAAAATTACACAATCCATCCAAAGTCTAAGAAAAAATAATTAATTTTCTGATAAATGTGGCAGCAGAATTTGTTATGAAAGAAAGCAAAGTATCTTTGTCGGTATTCTTTATTTGATAGTCACGGATCTTCATTTCCTTGCAGCACTATTGCACAAACTACATGTTATACTATATTTTAATAAATCTATTTTTTATTTATTTTATTTTATTTTTTATTTGTATTTTCGAAATTTGCATTATTAGAAAATATTTATAAACACATGCAGATGTAGGGGTCAATCTAAATTAATTTTATTAAATAACTCACAGATAAAAGTAGATAAAATTTTATTTTTATGTTATTATTATTTTTTTTTGCTTAAGCTATAAATTCACTACTTTCTTGATTCAAAAGAATTTATTTGCATACAATAATCAACTAATACACTAATCATAAAAAACTGAAAAATAATGTCAGTTGAAATGAATTCAATTGCTGGGCCCAACCAATACAATGAATTTAATTGCCGGGCCCAACCAATACAATGAATTCAATTGCCATTGACTTTTCAACTTTACATGAATCAAATATATATTTTTTTCAGAACCAACCAATATTAGGGTTAGCTTCTCATGTAAATCAATTTTTTTTGTAAGTGAAATGTTTATGGGCTTGTTTGGCTTCTCATTTCAAGAAGCCAAACGCACGTTCAACAGTGTTTTTTCGTAAAACGAGATAATCTCATTCACATATTTGTTCCGGCTTGCTTAAAAGTATTTTTCTACCGCGTTCTCAAACGGGTACTATATATATATATATAACTTTAGACAGCAATATGATTGCCTATCATTCTTAAATGTCAAATTTCTATAATACTTCAATTTGTAACTTATCATTCTTAAATTGCATGATAGGTTTCCCTATGTTCACGCATGAAGTCAAACAAGGTCAAGCCGTGTTTTTCAATTGTTGTTGTTGACCATAAAAATCAACTTTATAATGGAAGCGCATTGCTAAAAGACAATTATAAATAGTAAGCCTCATGACTTTGTGCATAAAAATCAGAATCTAAATATGATGAATTAATCATTTAAACAATGGGAATTAACATTCAATATTGAGAATCCTGGGGGAAAATAATGTATAGATTTTTGGTAAAATTGTGAAAGAAAGAGTATATACCTCAGCTTAAGATGACCTATCTCTTTAGCAGTGGCTCTTCTTTTTTTTTTTTTTTACACCTTTTGATTTGAACCAAAAGGAAAGTAAATCGAAACTTAAAAGCTGTTAGGATATATATGAGAAATGGAAAAACTTGAAAAAAAACATAATATTTCATTTGTAACGGATCATTCTTAAATTGTGTGCGGGGTTTCACGCTTTGGCACATGGAAACACATTGCTAAAAGGTAAGTTGAAACAAAATTTTTTTAATATATTTACTTTATAGACTATAAATCATGTTGAAAAAGTAAATTGTAATATTGATCCAAATATGTTCAATGAATAGTAAATCTCGTGACTTTTGCACAGAAAATAAGGATCCAAATATGGTGAAATAATCAAATAAAAAAGGGAATCAAAATTCAATATATCAAGAATCCAGAGAGAAATATTAGCAAGAGATTTTGGGTAAAATTGTGAAAGAAATAGTTTATCCGTTTGGGAATGCGGTAGATAAGTACTTTTACGCAAGTTGAGGAAAATATGTGGAGGAGATTATCTCATTTTTACAGAAAAACACTGTTAAACGTGCTTTTGGGGAGTAAATACCTTGGCTCAGATGAACACGGTCTCTTTAGCAATAGGTCTTCTCTACCCCTTTTGCTTTGTACTAAAAGGAAAGTGAAAGTGAAGAGAAACTTTAATTCGTTAAGGTTTGTGAAAAATAGAAGACTGGAACAAATCTCTGATATTTCATTTGTAACCGATCATACTCAAATTGTGTGTGAGGTTTCATGCTATTTTTACATGAAGCCAAGCAGGCTATAGATGAAAACCATTGTGCTGAAGATAAGAATGAGCTTCCATGGAAGTGCATAGCTAAAAAAACAAAACTTTTTTGCACAGAAAATCAGGATCTACATCACATCTGATGGAAAAAAAAACCATTTAAAAATGGGAATCAACATTCAATATCAAGAATCCTAGAAAAAATTAACTGAAGATTGTTGGTAAAATTGTGAAAGAAACAATATATATTGCTGCTTGATCTCTTTAATGGTGGATTTGTTGTAATAACGTTTGGAAAAGCCAAACACACGTTCAACAGTATTTTCAGCAAAACGAAATAATCTCCTCCACATATTTACCTCGACTTACATAAAAGCACTTCTCTGCCGCGCTCTCAAACGGGCCCAGTATGTCTTCTCTAAACCTTTTGTTTTTAAGGTATGTGAAAAATGGAAAATGAAGAGAAACTTGAGATTATTAAGGTATGTGGAAAATGGAGGATTTAAAACAGATCCCTATTTTTTTTATCACCACGCTTATACTTTTCATGACACTTCATATAATGGCTATTTTGTGCAAACAGCTCTATTTTTATCAGTGTAATTAGTTGTTCAAGAGTTTGTTTTCCCAATTCTTTTTTGATTTATCAATCTCATAGCTCAATTTCCTCCAGAAAAGATCTCTATAATTTTTTCACTTGCAAGTAACAAACCATTCTTAGATTGCTTATAGGGCCTCATGATTTTCAAGCTTTAGATTTATTTTTCACTTAAAACCGATATCATAATCGGATGAAAAAACACATTGAAATGGAAAGTAACATTCAATATCAAGAATTCTGAGAAAAAAAATTGAAGGAAAAAAACAGAGATTATACCTTAAATTTGATGGCGGATCTCTTTAGCAGTAGCTCTTCTCTTCCCTTTGCTTTGAACTAAAAGGGAAGAGAAGATAGTCTTTAGATCATTTAAGGTATATTTGTGAAATAAGTTGGTGAAATGAAGAGAACTACATAGATTGTGCTTTATTTATAGGGAAAAGAAAGGGTAGGTTGGTAAGGAATTAAAAGTCATTTTATGGGCATTTTAGGAATGTGATAATAAATTTGAATGGACAAATATTGAAGAAAATATGAGTTGAATAATTAGGTGAATTAATGAGATATAATTAAAATGACGTGTCACCATATGGCGTTTGATTTTTCCATTTGTCTTTCATGGATGTACCTTCATGTGGCAATCAATCCCTTTGATGTCTTTACAGCCACTATTAGTGATCTTTAATCGTTTAAAGGTCAAATTTAATACTCAAGATTATATAACTAGTAACACAATCCTAAGGTCGATCTCTAAGGAGCTTAGATGTCTCTATGCAATCAGCTAGCAATTTAATTCAACAAATTAAAAGATAAAATTAATTTTGTCAATGATTTGAATCCAAACCATGACTTATACTATTGTTTATTTTGTTTTCGTACTAGCCAGATTGAAATACATCAAGGTGTGACTAAAAGAATGGATTGATGACAACAACACTTCCCAAGAATTATGACTCAGCCTTCGTTGACTTCAAGATTTTATGAATTCCTTGTATCATAGAACCAATTATTTTCTTACTTTATCTAACAACCAGAGATGCATTTAAATGCTCAGCCACCAAAAACAATCTAAATCAACATTGCTCAATGAATCAGTCACAACATTCGATTTGGAACAATATCACGGCAAAGTGAAGCTAATCTCAATCAAGAAGATAATCTCTGAACAAATACAATTCACTCAAGTTGTATAAAATAATGAAGAGGAGTACTGAAGCAGAGCATGAAATCTCATACAAGCCTACATCTCAATACCGAAAACATGAGTCTATGAAAACATTTATGAGATACAAAGGACTCCTTGTCTAAATTGAAGCTTTCACTCGGTCATAACTCTCAGGAAGATGATCACTCAGCTGGACATTGAGGCAAGGACAGCAGCGACAGCAACGGCAAACTGAGATCCAGGCATTACCATAACTAACTCCAACAGTAGCAGCACATCTGAGGCCAAGGACTTAAGATGAAGAACAAATGAAGTCCGGAAGCTGCGATGTGTTTGATCGATGACGAGGAGTTGAGATGAGGAGAAAGTGGAAGCTGACGGTGATGAAAGGGTGAAGAAGAGGAAATGGATTGGATGAGAGAAACAAAGTGAAAATTGAAGAATGGTAGTGATGGATGGTGATAGAGTAAGGGGGATAAGATAATGGAATAGATGGTGAAGACGAAAGTGATGGTTTTGGAGCAGATTTCCCCCAATTACCATCTAGTCCGGAGTAAGTGGCTGCCTTGGAATATCCTTTGGTCCGACATGTGCTGCTGGGGTGGCAACCTCCCTCCATTGCTACCAGCTGTTCCTAACTAGCATGAATCACAGCTAGCTGTCCAGTTCGTTCATGCCTAACTGAATCAATTTCTCCTTTTCTGGTTTGATGCCCTTGTTCAGTTAGTTACTCAGGTTTCTGTTGCTTGGAAAACAAAAACAATGCTCTCTCCCCTGCATATTAAACATAAACATATAATATCATGCCCTCAAGAATTAATACAAATTTAGAGAATTTCGGAAGCGATAAAGAAATAATCTCAAATTGGCAATTAATTTCATAACCACTCATTAGCACAATTAACTTTCAATTGACTCATTTAAGTTCAAATAAAATACTAAAAGGTCTTTCATGCACTAAAAAAATAAGCAGTTGAGAGAATAGTGAGAGAAGCTCTGTGTGAATATGAGCCCGGATGAGATCATTGCCTGTAAGCAACCGCCGGACCGTCCAGTGGATGGGCCGGAGAGGAGCTACGGGATTCGCGAGAAAATTTGCTGAGCACAGACAAAGAGAAAGGGGACACCGGTATACAAGTAGGAGAGAGTATAGAAACAAGAATGCTATCAGAGAGGAAAATGCAGAAGAAAGAAGGCTGCTATACTGGGTAAGTAACATTGAAACCAAGAGTTGAAGATTGGATGAGTGAGGAAGAAGTGTGAGAAAGAGCATAACCAAAGGCCTCCTTGTCGTATCGTGATATAGTGAAACCAAGAACTAATCTAAGAAGACCTGAGCAACAGCAAAATGAAGATGCTTTGTATGAAGAAGCATGGGATGGAAATTTATTGGTTAATGAGACAGAGAGTATGGAGGAGGGGGTTAAAATAACTGATACAGAGAAAGGCCCCAACATAGAATTTTCTGAGGAGGGAAGAAGAGACTTGAAAAATGCTGGAATAAGTCTTTGATCATCAAGATCTTAGGAGGGACCATTGGTTACATGATCCTGAGAAGGAAGCTTCAGTTAATATGGGGGAAGGGAGGAAAGGTGGAGCTGTTAGTGATAGGGAATGGTTACATGATTGCCTCATTCCAAAATCAGGATGATTACTATTTTGCCTTAGAAGGGGGCTTTGGCTGGTTCAAAACCATTACTTAACAGTACAGACCTGGAAGAGAAACTTTGATCCTTGGAGTGAAGACATTAAAAGGGTAGATGTATGGGTGAGACTTCCAGGATTGCCAGTGGATTACTATGACAAGAAATTCTTTTTCCACCTGGGAAATAGAATTGGAAGAGCCATAAAAGTAGATGAGATTACTCTAACAAGTCAAGGACGATGTATGCTAGAATGTGTGTGGAGGTTGATATAAATGCGCCACTGCTTCCATCGTATCTGGTTGATGGTCATAATCTAAAGATTGAGTATGAAGGTCTTAATCTAATTTGCTTTCTATGTGGAAGATATGGGCATGACCTAGATCACTGCGCACTAAGGAAAGGCGTCCAAGAAAAACAGGGGGCTAGAGATGGCAATGAAGGGGGAGAGAAACAGGGGACCAAAGAGGTTCCGATGAACGCTCCGGCGAGCGTTTATGGTGGATGGATGATAGCGTAAGATTCAAAAAGAGGTAGCGCCCCTTTGCTAGGGATAGCAGGACTGGTAAAGTAGAAAAGAAAGGTGACAGAGCAGAGATGAAGAAAATAGCAGGAGCCTCAAGGTTTGCAGTGCTGAATGCTGAAGGAAAATGACAGGCTGGAGAGTTACGAGGAGAGAGTAGATCGTAGACCACTCCAAAATATCTCTAATATAGGGGGAGGTCAACGAGAGGAAGGGAAAGGCACAACCAGAAAGGAAAAAACAGGGAAAGGGAAGGAGAAGCAGGCTATGGGTTCAGGGGGAAGAGAGAGAAGTATAGGTGGAAATAGAGGGAGGGCGGAAAAAGAAGAGAAAGGACAGAAAAAAGTACAAGGAGGAAAGGCAAAGAAGGAAAGTGAAGATAAGGAGGAAAGTATTATTGAGAAGGAATCAATCGAGGGCAGCAACAAGGAAGTGGAGTTGATGAAAGAGGGTTCTGAGAAGAGACATAGATTGGGCTAAATGATGGAGGAGAAAAATGGGTCGGTGGAGAATGAAATGATTGACGTCTTTGGGCTCAAGAGGGATGAGGTGATGAAGGAGGAGGAAAGTCAGGGACAAAAAATGGGCTGAAGAATGGAGGAAAAAGCTGGGCTAGAAGAGGGAGAAATGTATGACGATATTGGACTCAAGATGGATGAGGGCACAACGGGAGGACAGGGTAAAATGAAGGAAGAATTATTGGGCTATGAGAGAAATCCCCCAGATCAAATGGTAGAAGAACCAGTGATGGGCCTGATGGGAGAAGAGGATCTAGACAGGGCCCAATGGATCAAGGATAGAGAATTGGAAAGGCAGAACGGTGAAGACCTAAGATGCGGAGAAAGAAGCCCAAGTAGGAGGTACGTTTGAATCCGATTTGGTTAGAAGTTGTTAATCCTTTTAAGGTTTTTATGATTTTTGTGTGGAATGCTAGAGGTGTAGCTGGAAAAGATTTCAGCTTGGCACTTAAAGAGTATATAAGAAAATTCTCTCCGTTAATGTTAATTATTTTGGAAACTCGGTGTAGTGGGGATACTGCAAAGAGAGTTAGGAAGAATTTGCAGTTTAAACATCAAATTGTGTAGGAGGCGCAAGGAATGGTTGGAGGTATATGGATATTGTAGAATGATGATAATGTCCATTTAAATATTATAAAGTCTCATAAACAATTTCTGCATTGTGAAGTATTTGGCCTAGGAAGCAGGACTTGGGATCTCACAGCTGTATATGCAAGTCCTAGGGAAGCTGAAAGGTGGAAGTTTTGGGATGAAATTGAAAGGGTAGCAAAACATGTAAAGAGACCCTGGATGTTAACAGGTGACTTTAATTATATAAGTGGAATAAGGGAACAAAGAGGAGGGAAAGATGTCAATATACGTAAATGTATGAAGTTTAGAGAGAGTATTGAGAAGGTTCATTTAATTGATCTGGGAGCTACAGGACCTGAGTACACGTGGAGAGGGCCCAGGATATATCCAGCGCAGAGGATGTATAAAAGATTAGATAGGGCTCTTGCTAATAAAGATTGGAGTAATGTGTTTCATGATGCTTATGTTAAAGTGGGACCTAGAGTAAAGTTAGACCATCACCCGTTATTCATCTACCTGGAAAATGGAGAAGGAAATAAAGCTAATTACCCCTTCCGTTTTGAGGCGAGTTGGTTACTGCATAAGGAATTTAAGGAGATGCTTAGCAAAAGTTGGGAAAATAAGGGGAATATAATCCAAGAGTTGTAGAACCTTCAAGGGAAATTGGCTTTTTGGAACAAGAATACTTTTGGGCACATCACGAAAAGGAAGAATGATTTGTTGAAGAGGATAGCTGGAGTTCAAAGAGCAAATCAGCAAAGAAATAATTCTTATTTAGATAAGTTGGAAAAGGAGTTAAATGAGGAATTACTTGAAGTTCTGGGACAAGAGGAAGTTTTGTGGTTTCAGAAAGCAAGAACCAAGTAGCTTAATGATGGGGATAGAAATACCAGATACTACCATGCAAAAACTAATATTAAAAGGAGAAGGGCAAGAATCTTAATGCTCAAAGATGAGCATAATAATTGGATTGAAGGGAAGAATGAGGTGGGTGAATTAGTTAATAGATTCTTTCAGAATTTGTTTCATGAAGAGATTGCGGAAAGGAATTGGTGTTCTACTACGCATGGTTGGCCTGAAATAAAAGGGGAGGACTGGAGACAATTTTGTGAAGATCTAAAAGAAGAAGAGATTAAAGAGGCGATTTTCTCTATAGAGGGATTGAAGGCCCCTAGTCCGGATGGATATCCAGCTATCTTTTTCCAAAAGAATTGGGAAATCATGGGCAAAGAGGTAATAGAAGCTATTAAAGAGATGTGGAATAATCCTGAAAGGATCCATGAAGTAAACAAGACACTAGTGACTCTAATTCCCAAAGTTGATAAACCTGAGAAGGTGTCACAGCTGAGGCCTATTTCTTTGTGTAACGTTGTCTATAAAGTTATCACAAAGATTTTGGTTAGAAGACTGAAGAGAATCATGTCTGATATAGTGTCTCCATACCAAGTGAGCTTTGTGCCTAGAAGAAACATTCATGATAACATAATCATTGTTAATGAGCTCATCCATTCAATGAAAAAGAAGAAAGGGCAGAAAGGATATATGGCTATCAAGGTGGACCTGGAAAAAGCCTACGACAAAATTAGTTGGGAATTTATGAACAAAGTTTTGACGGAAATAGGTTGCCCAGACCTTATGACTAAAAGAATCATGAGCTGTATTACCTCCACATCCATGAGTATTCTTTGGCAAGGAGAGAGGTTGGAGGAGTTTTATCCTTCTAGAGGAATAAGACAAGGAGATCCGGTGTCCCCCTATCTATTTGTGCTGGGCATGGAAAAACTTACCCACCTAATCCTAGACATTGTGAAAGAGAGAAAATGGAAAGGGCTGAGAACTGGGCGTAAAGGCCCTGTCATCTCGCATATGATGTTTGCTGACGATCTTGTTCTTTTTGCAGAAGCTGGTTCTAAACAAATGGAGAATATTCTGTTGGTTTTGCAGGAGTTTGGCGATATTTCAGGGCATACGATTAGCAAAGAAAAAACTCAAATTTTTTCTCCCCTAACGTGAAAAGACATATGAGAAGGCAAATATGCGAGCAATGCAGATTCAAGGAGGTGGAGGATTTGGGAAGATATTTGGGTGCTGAGATTACTCAACCGAGGAGAAGGAAGGAAAAATATAAAAGGATTGTGGAAAGGGTTCATAAACGTTTGAGTGGCTGGAAAGCAAGCAGTCTTTCACTAGCAGGAAGAATTACTCTAGTGAAATCTGTTGCTGGTCAAATGGCATTATACCCTATGCAACATGACATACTCCCCCAAAGTACTCTAGATGAATTAGAGGAGCATATAGGAGGTTCATCTGGGGAGAACAAGGTGAGGATAGGAAATGGCATGCGGTAGCGTGGAGTACTTTATGTAAGTTTAGAGAGGAAGGAGGTATAAGCATCAAGGCATTGAAAGAAATGAACAAGGCATTGTTATGCAAGCTGCTGTGGAGAATAAAAACTCAACCTAGGGAGCTATGGGTCCAAGTTCTCCATGGTAAATATGGAAGGGGAGCTCTTCAGGAAGGATAGTTGGTAGCTAAAGCAGGTGATTCAAGATTATGGAAGGAATTAGTGAGATTATGGCCGAAAGTGAGTGATAATATTGAAATAGACATTGGTGATGGTACTGCTACAAATGTGTTGAATGATAGATGGGTTAGTAACATGGAACCGTTACTCAAATTTGTGATAGATAAGGGAAACATTAAGAGACAAATGAGAGTCAGGGATTTAACAGATGCAGAAGAAAAATGGGACTTAGCTGAGGTCAGAACAATTATACCTGAAGCCATCAGAAATCTCATCGAGAGTATGCCGACTTCGGTGCCTGATGGTGGCCAGGATCAAGCAATTTGGCGGTTATCTACAAATGGGAAGTTTTCCACAGCTTCAACCTATAAATAGTTAAGAGGATCAAAAGAAGGAGTTACAAATAAAATATGGAGAACAATATGGAGACTTAAAGTGCCTGAGCGCATCAAGACTTTCATGTGGCTTACAATGCATGATAGAATTGCTACCAAGGCTCAGACCAGTAAGTAGGGGGAGAAACTGATATTTGCCCCTTATGCAATCAAGGAAAGGAAGAGACTATACATGCCTTACGTGATTGCCCCTTGGCAATCACAATATGGAAGAAGGTCATGGATAATATTATGGAAAACAAGTTCTTCAATCTAGATCTTAAGAACTGGTTACAATGGAATTTGATGGGGAAAGTGACTGAGCACCAGGAAATCAAGTGGCCGGAAAAGTTTACGGTGACATGTTGGTTCCTATGGAAATGGAGAAATCTGCAGGTACACAATCTGGATTTTAGGCATCCTCTTGCTGGAGAACAGCTGATAAGTCAGTACCTGGAGCAAGTTAATTGGAAACAGGCTGAGAATCTGGAACAGGAAGGAATGGCGGAAGTGATTATGGTTAAGTGGATGAAACTTGCAACAGGATGGTACAAGATCAATACAGATGGGAGGGTCCTCGGATCTAGAAGAGCTGGATGTGGAGGCTTAATTAGGGGAGATCAGGGGGAGTGGTTGAGAGGTTTTTCATGCAAATTGGGAAGCTGTAATGTGAAAATAGAGGAGATGTGGGGGGTCTTGGAAGGCTTGCAGCTTGCATGGAAGATGGGTTTCAAGAAAATCATCCTGGAATCTGATGCGGCCCAAGTGGTGGAAGAATTAAAATCTAAGAGAGAAATCAGCGGGTGCAACTTTCTTAACCGAAAGATCAAGACCTTACTAGAGCAAAATTGGCATGTAGATGTAAGGCACACTTACCGTGAGGGAAATAGATGCTCTAACGCGCTAGCGAGACTGAGCTTCGAGCAAGATAAGCATAGAATCATATGGGAGACGCCTCCGGAGATGGTGTCTGTTCTAGTAATGGAGGATTTGGAAGGAGTTAGCTTCCCTACGCGATAGTTATGTTTGTTGCTGGATCATGTATTTCACCAAAAAAATAAAATACCAAAAGGTCACTTTTAAGTGAAATTTCTTCATACAAAATATAGATTTATCAATTAGCATGATTCCTTGTATTTTTATGCCTTGTTATAGTCTTCACTTAGTGTGTGTTTGAGAATCCATTATGAAAGTGATTTTACGCAAGTCGATGAAGTATATTATAGGAATTTTGTCTCGACTTGTGTGTAACGTAGTTCAAACGTGCTTCAAAAAAACACTTGCTCTTTTTCTAAGAGTGAATAAAACCATAAATGCATGGATTTGTTGCTTCCTTTTGCATTTAAAAATTTCAATTATGATGGTTGTTTACTTTGACCCATCTATATAAAAACATATAACTGATCTTTATCAGGCATCGGCACTTGTGAAAATAAATGAAAAACCATGAATTGTACAAAAGTGCCCCCGTATTATAACATAGAGCAGACACTCGTTAAAAAAGGGTGCAATGTAGCCCGTATTATATACCTATTTGGAAAAGTTTATCTACTTCTCGAAAACACGTTCAACAGTGTTTTTCCGTAAAACGAGATAATCTCCTCTACATATTTACCTCGACTTACGTAAAAGTACAGCAGTGTTTTTCCTTAAAACGAGATAATCTCCTCCACATATTTACCTCGACTTGCGTAAAAGTACT
Organism: Vachellia pachyceras; assembly: GCA_025593235.1. Lineage (NCBI taxonomy): Eukaryota > Viridiplantae > Streptophyta > Magnoliopsida > Fabales > Fabaceae > Vachellia > Vachellia pachyceras. The sequence goes on along the minus strand of JANTPZ010153853.1, from coordinate 30,074 downwards.
TCTTTACCTTATTTTCAAATAACAAAGAGCGAGCGTATGCTCAAAAAAAAAGTAATGTGGACCCCACATGATACACTGGGTGTGAAATACCTTTACATACATATCCACATATCCACTCTAAAAGAATCCATATTTCATTATGAAGAATTTTTTTTTACTAAACTAACCCTAAACTTTGTTTAAATTTGATGAGGCATCCACACAATTTCATCGCCTTTTGTTCACCATCTCCTCTGTATAAAAGTGCACCCATGCTATAACGGAGAGTAAACGTTCGTTAAGAATGCCCAATGTGCTCCCATGTCATAACGGAGGGCAGGCGTCTGTGGAAAAAAGCGATGTGGGCCCCACATGCTATGCTTGGTGTGAACCACTTCACATAACTCTCTAAAAGAATTTGTATTTTATTAAGAAGACATTTTTTTAACAAAACTAACCCTGAACTCCGTTTGAAATTAAAGAGGCATCCACGCAATTTCTTCACCTTCAGTTCACCATCTCCTTTGTTTAAAAAAAAAATTGACTCCAAATCTCGTAATAAAAAAACATAGTTAAAGGTATTTCTTATAACAATAATAATCAAATAATTGTTTAAGCTAACAATGGTTGAAAGAATTAAACCACATATTCAATGACTTCATCATGTTTACAAGAGATAAACTACCTCATGAAAATTTAACCATGATAAAGAATAAAACAAGTTAATTACATCACAATTGCCTATCATGATTAAAAAAAGATAGTTTCATTAAGGATCTTTTGCTATGGAATTTTTCGTGAAGAATCACTGGTACCCGGAAGTTTTTTTTTATATTGATATCACCCTAGAGATAGAGAACTTAGAGAAGTTAGAATTTGAAGGAGTGGAAGAGAATGAAGAGAAACTGAAGTGACAATATTTTCGTAATTTTTTTGTTTGGAAGTCTGAGTTGGAAAAACTTTCTGGGTACCTAGTGATCATTCATGAAAACTTTCAAGACAAAATTTACCCTTAACCCAAAAAAGATTTAACTTCCCAAAATACCATAACCATGATAAAAAGAACAATTCTTTCATAAAATGGTTATCATGATTAGAAAAGATTTCATCTATCCATAAAATAGAAAACCACTCAATATGATCCATAGGCCAAACAATAACCATTAAGGCTCATGGTACACAACAATTGCTCCACTAGAGTGGTAAGATGGCCCAACTCAAACAAGTTATGGGTATGTTTGAAAAAATGCAGGATCGTTTTGATGCGAGTTTTTTTTACTTACACCCACTTAACCCGAAGGCTAACTCATTTTCATTTTCTTTCTTTCTTTTTTTAAATTATTACATAAAAAGGGTTAAACTTATTAATTAAATTAAAAAATGTGAAAAGCTCCAAACCCTACCTCCTATTTTCATACATGAGAATAATTAAGTTTGTATTTTATAATTTAGACTTCTTTAAAAAATATTTTAGCTTAAAATCATTTTTTTAAATTGTGAAAATAAAATAAAAAATAAAAAGTAACAGGTTGGTGGGTCAACCCTCCAACCCGTTAATGATGGGATGGGTTCGTTAAATGCCATCCTGCTAGTAAGCGAGTATTTTCAATCTGACTTGGCAGGTTAACTCACCTCCCAAACCCATATTAATTCATCTCCAACAATATAACATGGCTAAAATTATATATCCCTAGTGGGTTCCCAATATATATGATAATGTTGATACATAATTGTCACTACAAGATCTAGCCCAAAACATAACCATCAATCGATTCAAATAAATACATGTCCAATCATCCAAATCATTAATAGATAAGCAACAAAGTATAGGCATACCTATTAGTATGGTAATATACATCTTCCAATACAAATGTCCCAAAAATAAGCGAGGCCTACAACGAACATACAAAAGTCTATGCCTCGGGTTCTTTTCCTTTGCATTCGGTCATACTGGGACCCTTTCCTGAAAATATTAATTAACCATGAGATGAGACCTAAAATAATAGTAACTATAAATCAATTTAGAAGATGTGTATGAATGTATTGTAAGCAAGTGAAGCAATACAAATGGTCAAAGTGTATACATACTCATACAAATTAGTCATTCACACAATAACATCAAGAGTTGAATACCAGCCGTCATTACTCCTCCTTATTACACCTAACATGGACTCAAGCTTTTTGGGGTGAAAGACTTGGCTAAAAGTCATATGCCAACCTCATTGGGTCAATAGTTCCCTAGCCGCCCACAAATGGGATCAAGATCAGAGAGATGTCATTCACTCTCTTGTTGCTCAAAACTGAGATCAAAACTTGAAAAGACATAAGATAAACATTCTCAAGCTCCTCACAACTAAGCCTGAGGCTTGGAAGGCGTAAGGTAGTGTCAACCATTATGATTAGAAGCGAAAACGGTTGCCACGGACTTTAGTAGAGATTTATAGGTACCCATTATACTCCATATGCTTCATCACAGCCCAACACTAATAATTTAAGGGGTACATATTAACAACATAGTTCATACAATTCCATTCATAGCCTAGGATATTCTTCAACGTCAATAACAATGCATATGGAATCCATAGTTGACAAAATCATCAAAATGTTTCCGACTTCACAAAATACTTCATATTAATACAAGAATATAATTTTGCAAAATTTATTCCATGAAAGATCTCATATCAATATCATAGGAGTTTCTAATCCAAAATATATACTTACATATCAAAAGATATTTCTCAAACATCTTACAATACAAATATATAAAATAAATTATGGTTGCCTCAACTCTAGGCTCACACAGCAAGCCCAAGAAGCAAGAGCAAAAGCCACAATGTCCCAATCATAGATAATCTACATAACAATGTAGATTCAAGCATCAATGTAACTGATCAACAAAATCAAATAATTTAAAAGAACCCGACTCCAAAAATCTCAGCCAACACAAAATTCGTTGCTTAAATCATTTGAATCATAATTTCAAGTCACTAAAAATCATCCATTACCTCCCAAGTTCAACACTTGGAAATTTCACCTCCATCATACTCATTGAAAAATCAAGATAACTTAACAATCTAAACCGATTACAATTTCATTCTAACTCATAATAAAATAACCGAAGAGTCAAAACACAATTTGAACCACTAAATTATCAAAATCATAACAAACCTTAACTCTATAATCAAACCCTAGCTAATAATTCCATATAGATCGAAATCCAATAAAATTAAACTGATTAAACCAGCTGTTATCTAATCGATATAACACATTTAAACTCATGAAATCGATCAAATATCAGTCCATAACAAAATCCAACATAAACTCTAGATTTTCAAAATCCCCAAATATGAAAATCAAGATAGAAGGGGTAGAATAAAAATAAAATAACTCACTTGAATATTTGGAAGGTCAAATATAATCCCCAAGGCCAAGAGTCATAGACCCTAGCAGCCTTCCAACTCTTCTCCACCTCAAAACTTCTATTTTTGGAGTCTAGACTCACTATTATATAATAGCAATTTTAGGCATTCACTGTGGCGAAGGCGAAATGTCCAAAATTTTCACCTTGGAAAGCTTGATAGGTTTAATTTCCAACGTGGAAAGAATCACTACAAATGACATCATTTTACCCCTAAAGTTCTTAAATACCAAGGTTGCTCTAAGACACTAGGAATATGACTCTCAATCATCTTGAAGCCTCTAAAAAACTAAAATAGAAAATGTGAAAGACTAAATTAACGTTTTAAATTATTCTTCAACACTCCCCTTAATTCAAAACTGTAGACACCAAGTAGTTTCCTGAAATAGCATAATTTCTTCTTTGATAATGCCTTTGTTAGAACATCAGCCGAATTTTCTTGAGTGCTGCAATACTCCATTCTAACCTCCTTTTTTGCCACTAGATCACAAATGAAATGATAATGAATATAAATATGTTTGGTTTTGCTATGAAATGTTGGATTCTTCATCATGGAGATAGTTGGTGTATTGTCACAAAATATCTCTGTTGGTCCCCTCTGTTCTTGCTGAAGCTCTACTAACACTTTCCTTAGCCAAATTGCTTGACATGCTGCTGACGTTGCTGCAACAAACTCAACTTCAGAAGTTGATAGTGCTATAGTAGCTTGCTTTTTTGGGCTCCAAGTGATTACTCCTGAACTTAGAGTGAAAACATTTGCTAAAATACTTTTTCTATCATTCAACGAGTTTGCCCAATCACTATCTATGTACCCACATAACTTAAGGTTAGAGACTTTAGAGTACCAAATTCCATACTTTAAAGTTCCAGCAATGTAAAGCAAGACCCTCTTTGCTCCACTAGAATGGACTTTAGAAGGATATTGCATAAACCTGTAAATAATGCCAACAGGAAATGCAATATCAGGTTTAGTGTGAGTGAGATAGATTAAACCTCCCACCAAGCTTCTAAATCTTCTTGCATCTACCTTCTCTTCTTCATCTTCTTGCTGTAGTTTCTCATTAATATTCATGGGAGTAGTTGTTAGCTTGCAATTAAGCATGCCAAACTTGTTGAGAAGGTTCTTAGCATACTTCTTTTGAGAAAGAAATATTCCATCTTTACCTTGATGAACTTTAAGACCAAGGAAATAATGCAATAAACCCATGTCTGACATTTCAAATTCATTCATCATCTCATACTTAAATTTATCCGCAAGAACAATAGAGGAACTAGTGTAAATGATATCACCAGCATAAACACAAACAATGATGAAATCAATACCTTCCTTTTTTACATATAAGGTATGCTCATTTTCACTACTCATATAACTTTTCTGCTGAAAATACCCATCAATCCTGCTATACCAAGCTCTAGGAGCTTGCTTCAATACATATAATGCTTTTTTTTAACTTGTACACTTTTGATTCATTACCTTATTTGATGAAGCCTTCTAGTTGCGCTACATAGAATTCTTTTTGTAAATTTCCATTGAGGAATGCTAATTCGACATCAATTTGATAAAATGGCCATTGAAGTTCAGTAGCTCATGCTAGACCAATCTTACAGTTTCAGACTGGGCTACTGGAGAAAATATTTCTTCAAAATCAACACCATATTGTCATGCATAGCCTTTTGCCACAAGACGGGCTTTGTGTTTTTGCAAATTCCCATCTGCATCAAACTTTATCTTGAACAACCACTTCAAGTCAATAGCATTTTTCCTTTTGGCAAATCCACCATCTCCTATGTTCTATTCTTTTCAATGGATTTCATCTCCTCCTCCATTGTTCTTTTCCATTACTTCTTTTCAACTGCTTCTTCAAAATGAGATGGTTTTGAAAAAGAAAGAGAAAACTGACAGGTATATAAATCATTAGTATATCTGGGATTTGGTTTTGCAACTCTTGTTAATATCCTCAAGGGAATTGATGCAGAAGAAGACTCTTCGGTAGTTGTGGAGGAAGAGTTTCTACTAAGGGAATCTACTACAAGTGGCTCATGTTCTTCCTCTTGAGGGATTTCTATGGAAATGTCTTGTTGCACTTGTTTATCATTCCAATCCCAGTTAGCACTTTTATCAAATGTCACATCTCTACTAATGGTAATTTTCCCACTTGTCGGATTGTACAACTTATATGCTTTATATTGATAACAATAACCAATAAAAATGAATCTCATATATTTTTCATCAAGTTTTGAGAGTGGGTCTTAATCAAAGCATAAGCTATGCAACTAAAAATCTTTAAGTGGCTTACCGATGGCCTTCTGCCTGACTAAGCTTCATATGGTGTTTGATTACGAACAGCTTTTGTGGGAGACAAATTGAGAAGATAAACTAATGTTGCAATTGCTTCTACCCCAAAATGAGTAGGAAGACCTTTCTTTTTCATCATGCTTCTAGCCATCTCTACTACAGTATGATTTTTGCTTTTAGCTAAACCATTTTGTTTTGGTGTATATGATGTTGTAAGCTCCTTGCAAATTCCACTTTCCTCACAAAAATTGTTAAATGCAGTCGAGACAAATTCACTTCCTCTGTCTGTCCTCAATGTCTTTATCTGAAGATCTCTTTGTCTCTCCACAAGAGCTTTAAACTTCTTGAACCTGTCAAAAGCTTCATACTTGTTTTTCAAGAAGTAAACCCAAGACATATGGCTGTAATCATCAGTAAATAGCAAAAAATATCTAGTACTACTAAGAGATTCAACACTCATAGGACCACACAAATCATCATGTATTAATTCAAGACATTCGAAGGCTCTCCAAGCCTTACCTACAAGAAAAGGTCGTTTACTCTGCTTTCCATACACACATCCTTCACAAAAATCAAGAGTATCAGGTGTTGGTAAACCAAAGACCATTTCTTTTTTACTTAACAGCTTCAAGCTGCTACTATTCAAGTGTCCATATCTCAAATGCCACAATTGAGTCTCATTATCAACACTAGAAACCAAAGCATATTTTTCAAGCAATGAAGTATCCAATAGAAACATCCTATTTTTATACATGGGAACTTTAGCAACAATCTGCCTAGATTTTTGTCTCTAATAATGCAACAATTATCATCAAATATAGTTGAATAACCATTATCCATCAATTATCCAACATTAAGCAGATTATGAGATAGACTGGGAATATGCATCGCATCATGTACATGTTTAGCATTACCTTGACTGCTCTTTATGCTAATAGTCCCTTTGCCCTCAACTTGGATATGCTTGTTATTACCCAAAGTTATGTCTGATTTCTAGGACTCATCAAGCTCCTTAAACAAGGACTTTGTTCTTGTTATGTGATTGGAACAACCACTATCCAAAAGCCATACATTATTAACTAAAAAAGAAAATGCAGAAGACTAAATCAACGTTTTGAATTATTCTTCAAAAATCTCGCCCCTATATTGATGATTTCCGCATCACCCAGAGGAGTTCGAGTTTCTTCTCAAGGGTGTCTTCCCTAATCAATCGACCGATCACAGTTACAATAATGTGTTTCTGCCACCTTCGAGCTAGCATTGCCTCAAAGTTGGGGAGTAGGACAATGGTTGGGCCCTTTGGTGCTTCCTCCTCTTTTATTCGTGATCTCCATCCCTCATTGCTACACCACTCTCCCTCTCCCTCTTCTTCCTCTGCATGCATCTTTGTATGAATGTTGCTGGCCCCCTCCTTGACTCTATTGTTTGTTGTTCCTCCTTCCCCCATGCACACCTTTTTTCTACTACGCACCAGGGCATCTCTTCTTTAGACGTTGGCACCGCCATGACCACACTTTCTAGCCCTACTTGCTCCATGGATTTGTATTGTTGTTGTATCATTACTATTTGCCAACCCCTTGTCAAATACTGTTAAGGAGAAATTTTAATGTGCAAGCAATAGGAAGAAAGAAAATTTATACCTACAGACTTGAGTTTAACAACATATAATAACTCCTTTTTATGCAAGAAAACAGAGTTCAAAGAAATTGAGTGTCACTTTCTGATATAGTAACTGCAACTATAAGGCATATCACATCCCAATTTTTTTAAATAGGGAAAGTTAATCTTTTGGTCCTTATAATTTTAACTTAGTTGTAATTTAGTCAGTACACTTCGACTTGCAACTAAGTTCCTTTATTTCTGACCATTTTATATTATAATCATTAACCTATATTATATACACATGATTTTATTTCTTAAAACATAGGGATTAAATCATAAACTTGTTTAAACTATTAGAATTGAATTTTAGTAAGTCAAAGTTCAGAAATTTAATTATAATAAGTTGAAATTATAGAGATTGAGTTGTATCGAGTTAAATTGTAGGGATTAAATTAGAAATGAGTCAAAAGTATAAGGACCAGATGATTAGTTTTCCCTTTTACAAAAGCAATGAGTATTACAAATGGAGTATGCATCAACTTCACTTGCATTGAATTAAGGAAAGAAGTCTTGTGAATTACAAGTTCAATGTATAATATTCAATTCTTCTTCTGATAGCTTGAATAAAATATTTTGCTGGTAACATTACTCAAATCAAAAGGCTGCATGGTTTTCTATTCTATGATAATATGTTGCTATCATATATAGGATAATTTATCAAAAACACAAAAACAGAAAGAAAAGGAGAAATGAAGGAAAATGTGGGTTCTTCCGGAGTTTATATTTTCAAGCCTTTGGGTGTCTCTCAAGGTTCCAAACTTCTAGGTAATTTATTCTACTTGAATTTCTCCCTCTTGTTATTGGATTTTTGGGGTTTGGAATAGTATATGGTAGGGTTGCGGTCGATATTGAATCTTAGAGAATTTTCATTCATTAAAATGAGTTTAGATTTGAGGTATCAGAGCAGTTGATTAAAGGTTAATGATTATTTGAATAAGTTGATTAAAGATTATTTTGGTAAACTGGGACGTTTTCGGATGGTTAAGCTAGACGGTGAAGGGTTACATGTAAGTTAGATAAAGATGGAAATTGGCGATGAGGAATAATTGATGATAGAGGTTAATTTGGTGATTTAGAGTGGATAGTGTAGATTGACGCCATTAGCATTATATACATAAGTAACTGTTTGGAATTGGCAAGAGGAATTAATAATCAACAAGTGTTATGTTGTGTTGAGCCAAGACTGAGATGACTACTTTTCAATTTACCTTGTGCATGGATGTTGTAATGGTTGAGTTAGGTTGATATGAAGTTACTTGCAGTTTTTTTTGGCGAAATATGCCATTTGATTTTTTTAAAAAAAAAGTACTGGTATTTATTTGTAAAACTTCACTGGTCAAAGTGGGTTGTGTACGTTACGAACGAGGATTTGATTATTAGGATAAAAAGGTACCAACTTTTTTCAATAAAATGAGTATGATTAGTAGATACCAGTAACATCCAGGTGAGGGTCATTGGACTGATGCCAAGAATATCCTTAAGTACTTGAGAAGAACTAAGGATTTATTTTTGGTATACGGTGGTTTGGATGCTGAACTATGTGTAACCAGTTACATAGATGTGAGTTTTCAAGCTGACCAAGATGACTCTAGATCGTAGTCAGAATCCATATTTCTGTTGAATGGTGGCGCAATAAGCTGGAAGAGCTCTAAGCAAAGTACAGTAGCTGATTATGCAACAGAAGCCGAGTATATAGCAGCATCAGATGCAGCAAAAGAAGCCGTTTGGATCAGAAAGTTCATTATTGAACTGGGGGTAGTTCCTACCATCTCAAATCCAATAGATTTGTTCTGTGACAAAAGTGGTGTTATTGCTTAGACAAAGGGGCCCAAGTCACATTAAAGGACCAAACATATACTCAGACGTTTTCATCTTATCAATGCTTTTGCGAAATATGCCATTTGATTTTGAAAAAAAAAAGTACTGGTATTTATTTGTAAAACTTCACTGGTTAAAGTGGGTTGTGTTACGAACGAGGATTTGATTATTGGGATAAAAAGCTACCACTCGATCGGTATGCCATCACATGTTAGTATCTGACATTATTCGTTATGCCTTAAGGTTTCTTGTTTTAAGAGAGGAAACAATATTGGTGTGTTTGTAAGCTCTGTAACCTTTGGTTGAGCCATATCTCAGAATTGGAGAGTTTAGAGAAGACTGGTCGATTATATGGACAAATCTTGTTAAGTATTTTGGGAGCTCATGGATTCAGTACGTTAAAGGTTTTAAGAAAGATTAAAGGGAGGATCACCATAGATCGATCATGCATTAGAATTCACAATTAACTAAGTAATGATTTGGAAAAATATGTATGTAATAACTATTTGTATTGCATTGAACCGTCTTTATAATCCTTGCATGTTTGGGTAAACTGAACTTGTCGTTATTAAGACTTTGTATCTCATTGTGTGGCTTCTCCACGCAATGTTTTCAGGTGATGGAGTTTAATTTTAGAGTGTGTTTGATATGGGGGGAACACTACCAGAAAAATATCATTTAACGATGGAAAAATCCATCGCTAAATGGCTATTTTCTGTCAAAAAATTTTCATTTAGAGACGAAAAAATATTAGCGAACCTCATTTTAACGACGGAAAATAGTCATTTAACGACGGAAATGACATTTTTCTGGTAGTGAAAGCAAGCAAAGAAAAATATTTAGAATTATATTTTTTAAAAATATTAAAAAGTGGGATTAAAAGTTTTTAAAGAATTTTTCTTACTTTTTTATCTTAATTAAAATTTTATAACCCAACTTTTTCAACTTTTTTAAATTCAACTAACAAAAATTTTCCTCACTTCCATCCAAATCCCTCATATCAAACAGGAAGATAAAATTTAATTAGCAAGATTAATTAATTAAAATCTTTTAACCTTACTTGAACTTCTACAATTTTTTAAAATCAAACTCAAAAAAAAAATTCCCCTTCCCCTTCAAGTCCCTTGTGCCAAACGACCCTTTAAGGGGAAATTATATGGAGAACGTCTAAGCCTAGCATATATGGGTGATGAGCTTGATAAGGTTGTCATTAACAACTTTACTAATTTCTATTAACAACCTCAACAGCTACTCCTGAGATCTTATAGTAATTTTGTGAATCTTTGAGACCATTTCATGGTTAATTCTGTTGCTTGGGAATAATTTTCCCAAATTTTTTTAACAAAAACAGCTAATTAATGAAGTAGCAACGTACACACGCTTTTATTTGTGCTTAATGCATAAATAATTACAGAGACAAGCCATTTCATGGTTAATTCTGTTGCTTGGGAATAATTTTCCCAAATTTTTTTAACAAAAACAGCTAATTAATGAAGTAGCAACGTACACACGCTTTTATTTGTGCTTAATGCATAAATAATTACAGAGACAAGCCATTTCATGGTTAATTCTGTTGCTTGGGAATAATTTTCCCAAATTTTTTTAACAAAAACAGCTAATTAATGAAGTAGCAACGTACACACGCTTTTATTTGTGCTTAATGCATAAATAATTACAGAGACAAGCCATTTCATGGTTAATTCTGTTGCTTGGGAATAATTTTCCCAAATTTTTTTAACAAAAACAGCTAATTAATGAAGTAGCAACGTACACACGCTTTTATTTGTGCTTAATGCATAAATAATTACAGAGACAAGCCATTTCATGGTTAATTCTGTTGCTTGGGAATAATTTTCCCAAATTTTTTTAACAAAAACAGCTAATTAATGAAGTAGCAACGTACACACGCTTTTATTTGTGCTTAATGCATAAATAATTACAGAGACAAGCCATTTCATGGTTAATTCTGTTGCTTGGGAATAATTTTCCCAAATTTTTTTAACAAAAACAGCTAATTAATGAAGTAGCAACGTACACACGCTTTTATTTGTGCTTAATGCATAAATAATTACAGAGACAAGCCATTGCTAGCCGATCATTAAACATAAACTCAACACAAAGGAATAAAGTGTCTTAGTACGTGGTCGTACTAATCATGGAATAATATTGTTAATGAGATTTGGCTTGAGTAGTTTGATGATGGACATCCCTGAGATAATGAGGAGGAGAACGATGCCGGCAAGGGAGCAGCCAAGGGCGGCGCCGCCACGGTTGCAGTAAGCTTCAAATTTGTCACAGATTTTGTCCCATTGTGCATGAGAGTTACCATTCTTCCCTAACTCCGACATGAATGTTGCTGCTCCATCTCCGGCGGCCGCCAGAGCCATGACCATCTGTATTGCATATTAATGCAAGTAATTTATATTTAATTATGTTCTCTAGGGTGTTCTTACTAGTTAATGGAGTTCATGTTTTATTTTTTAGCATATAAACTTGTCATGCTCTACTGAAATGAAATGCATTGTGTAATAAATATATACACTTTTTGCGAAAGAAACTTGGATATACCAAGGGTATGATTTGTTGTTTTTAAAAAAAATTGATTTGATGTGAATGTCATAGATATTAGAGATTTAGAGACATGAAATACAGTTAAAATCAATTGTAATGTATTGAAATAAATATCAAATACATTTTTCAAGTAAAACACCAATTCGTTTAGAAAATATTTTTTGGTTAAAATTGTAAAAAAAATTTCTTCATTTTTAAATTCACACAATTTTTCCTAACTAAATTTCATGGATTATTTTTATAAAACCTCATCAAAATTACATACATCTTTATTCTATTTGACAAACACGCACAAATGTTTGGTGAAAACAAAAGGTAAATTATGCAGAGATATCCACTGAATTTTTTATAATTTTTCACAATAATCTTCTTTACTTTCAAAGGAAGATTGTATATATTTTAAATATGAAAAGTAGTATATATAGTAACGCCAATAAAATTTGAGAAAAACCAATATAAGTTTTATGAATATATCAATATATATGTATAATTTATAATAAGCCCCATTGTTTTATAAGTTACACCCTATATGACTAATCTGATTCCATATAATGCAACAAATTAAATAAGAAATGTTTAATTAAATAAATAAATAATTTGAATATGTACCATATCAAGTATCGCAATTAGTGCAAGTCTGAGTCCTTTATAATCAAATTGGCGTCCAAATAAATCCATTGCTATCATCACCAGATTATGCAGACTTGCATTCCCATTAGCTATCACAAAGAACCTGTATGTCCCCAATACAAATAAATGTAAGAATATTCACTTCTCAATTTAGAACCCAAAACAGCATATATATATATATATATATAACCTAAAGTTAACATCATAATTGATTTTTACACTTCAATCGAATTTTGATTTTAATCCATGTAGTTCATCTGGTTTTTTGTTAACATAGTTTCTTGCATTCAAACCATTGTTTTCTGTAGTTTTACAAAGACTTAGATATTAGCTTTAATGATGTTGGTTGAATATAAAAACGAAAACCAAAACTGGTAATGAAACAATAGAAGCTACCGTTTTTCATGGAAGCAGCTATAGGGGAAAAAAATACAATTGCAGAGACAAACCCAAGATATATAGTAGCAATACAGACACACACATATGTATAAACCTCTGTAGAAGTGGCGTTATCTGTTATGAACAGTACCACTTTTAGAACAACATGGGGAGTTAAAATGAATGAGATAAGAGGACTTACACAAAAGCAGGAGTGTGATGGAACTTAGCAGTTATTGAAACTTTGATGGGATTATTACCAATAGTGGCAACCACAAAGGATTTGGTCTCTTTATTGAGTGCCATCACAATTGTTGCAGAAGCAGTTGCCATAACTGCAAGTATCCTCAAACACAAAACCACCCAATCCCTCTTCGCAAGTTTCATCGTCGCCGTCGCCGTCGCCGTCTTCGTCTTCGTGGATGACACCATCACCACATTATTCGCAGTATTACTATTATTAATGTTATTGTTATTCAGCTGATCTGTTGCTTTCTCTCCATCTGGTGACGCCATTGTTGTTGGTTAAGAGAAGAAGAAGAAGAAGACTATATATAGAGAAAGAAGCTATGTGAGACTGTATATATATACACACGTATATTGATAATGCAAATGGGTTAATTGAGTCTAAGAAGGCAAGTTAAGCTGTTTCTGTAAAATCTTCGGATGGTCTAACCGATTGAATTGAATTAACTTGGAGTTGGTGTTTGGTTGGTGAGAATACGTTTCTCAGGTTGCACTCTTGCGTCAAACCAGACATTTATCCAAAGTTTTGACCTACGGTGAATTTTTTATTATTTTCATGTTAAATCTCTCTTCCCCCCTAAGCATATTTATTTTTTAAAAAAATAACATTAATATAAATATAAAATATATGGTGTGAGGTAGCAGAGAATGTGTGTGTGTGTGTGTGTGTGTAGGGATTCATAGGATTCATAAAATATGGAAATGGCTTCTTCTCATAGTATCAAATTGATTCTTATTCAGTTTCAATAGTTGGTTCATGTGTGAAATATTTAAAAAAAAAAAATTGGTTCCAAATATACATATAATTACGAGGTATGCAACTTTCTTCCAATTTTTTTAATATTTATTCATAAATTTTAATAAGATTTGCATGTTAAAAAATGGGTGCACTTATTTATTTTTGTCAGATAAAGAATCTCAAACAATAACCTATTTCGGTACCGATTTCCCTAATGTCCAAGTATCCTATTATTTTTAGTCTTCTTAATTAAAAGTATAAGTAAATAATCTAGATTCATTTACTGATAACACATAAAAATAATGTTAAATTCCATAATTAATTTTTTTACAGTTTTACTTCTTTTTAAATATTTTCACACATTTTATTTGGATTTAAATGTTAGAAAAATGATTAACAAAATCTTAATATACCACTTTGCAGTGCAAATAAAAAAGGATGTTCGATGTAGGATTGGAGGAATAATATGGAGAGAATTACAATTACGTTTTTAGTGAAGGAAATGATATATGACAAATCTGAAAAAAGTTTATCAGTAATTAGTGAAAGTGGTTTATTGGCTAAGTCTTTAAAATTTTTTAGATATTATTTTTCTAAGAGTGAAGTAAAATTCTCCCATTAATCATATAATAGGGTTTGAATATCTATCCTATCTTATGTAACATGTTGACGAAATCTGCAAATCGTACATAAAAAACACACACCTGATCAATGAAGTTACCAAAAGACGCTCCAACCACTAAGACAAGATGCTTCCGTGCTAATGTGAATTTGTAATATTTTATATTCATTATTTTTTTTAAGCAAATGAAGTAGTATTTAGCTTTTCTCACTCGGGGTAATGATGGATAAGGAACTTGGAAAATAGAAAATGATATAATGATGATTTCAATTTTTAAAAATTCCAGAATATGTACAATTTTTAATGAAATGACTAAAATGTCTATAAACAATTTTTTTAAAAAAATAAAAACCTTTCAACCACCGCGGGTCCATTGCCGCTGGTGGCTAACCGCCGCCTACCGGTGACCGCCAGCTAGAGTTTTGCTGGTGATGGGGCCTACTAGAGTTCCAGAAAAATGTTTCATTCAAATGGTCGACCCCACCACTTAGAAGCATTGGTGGTCCAAACCATTGACTGAAATCTTTTTATGGAGCTTCGGTGGGCCCACAGCCGTCAGAGTTCCAACCGCTGGCCACTAACAGCAGTGGGCCCGCCGATGGTTTAAGGTTTTTGTATTAAAAAAATTATTCATGGACATTTTTGTCATTTCATTATAAAAAGTACCCATTCTGGGATTTTCGAAATTCGAATCACCATATGTCATTTCCTATTTTTCAAGTTCTTTATATGTCATTTTCCCTTTATCACTCCTATTATAATTTATTTTAAGTCGCATTCTTTTTTTTTTTTTTGGTGAGCACAAGTAGGCTCCACTGATTATAAAAATTTTATCCATAGAGGACAAAAGGTATATTATTACCAACTTATACACAAATGCTTAGATTCGAACGTTTAAAACTTTACAGATGTTTTATATGTATACAAGTACAAAGATGTTGAGTTAATTTAAACCTTAGCTTGATCTTAGCTTAGCTTCCAAGAATCTCTTAGAAAGCCGATCCTCTTAATGTTTTACATTAATTCTCATCATTAAATTGAGGCCTATAAATATGATAAATATTTACATACTATCGTAGTGTCACGTTAACTTGCTCTGTACAACGTAAATGTTCCGACTGTCTTTTCTTGTGGACCCATAAATATATATTATGATGGGTTATGAAGAAGGAGAAATAATCAAGAGAAATTTCTGGGATATGAGATCCATAAAAAGGATAATTAAAATATTTTCATTAGATAAAGTATGGATGATGTGACATTTCAAGAGTATGAAAGTACTTCTTGTGAGTCCCACAACAATTGGGAAGGGAACGAAGCATGTCTTATAAGAATACGAATACTTTCTCCTTATAGATGTGTTTTAATTTCTAGGTTATTGTAAAGATCCAGGGAGACAAAACTCTGCTATGTTTGCAACAGGGACAATATATGTGAGAAATGAGTGTTAGGCTATCACAATTGATATCAAAGTCAGGCCTCCGATCCGTGTGTCAGTGAGAACATTGGGCTCTTATAAAGGGTGAATGTGAAGTCTCACATTAGTTGAGCAGGGAAATAAAGCATGTTTTATAAGGGTGCAGATATCTTCCCCTCATAAACATGTTTTCTAGGGTATTGTTGAAAACTAGTGAAACAAAACCCTACTTTGTTTACAACATAGACAATATCTGTAAGTGAGGGGCATTGGACTGTTACACTTCTCCACCATTTCTCCAATATGAATAACAATTCTATTCTTGTCTTCTCTCAAAAATTCCCTTTGAATCTTTTTCTCTTCTCTCTTTTCTTTGTTTCCCCTTCTTGTTCTGTATCAATTGGTATCATGATATATTTCATCATTTCTTTCAAAAATGTCGTGCAACCATTGGCATACTCTTCGTTGTCATGTGATGTCATGTGATGAGTGGACTCAACAAGGTATGGCTAAAGGTTCAAATATCATTTACAAATAGATTGCACCTATTGTTTTCATCATAGAATCTATCAACATCTTCTAATAGCTCCTTAATAATCACAGTGCTTGCCCTCTTCCCAAAGTCACCATGATGCCAAGCAAAATAGCCACACCCACCATCCTGTGAGATAAAGATCAAGTGAATGGAAAAAAAACAGAGAGAGATAAAGATCAAGTTGAGATGAAGATGAAGTAAGTGCAAACGCGTACACCCTTCAACACATTTAGACTTTCCTACACAGCACACACTAACTTTGAATTAGGCTCACACACGTAAGCCATTCTTTATTTGGCAATACCTTGTCGAAGCTTCGTACTCGTCGATCTTCTTGACTCGTTTGCCTCAGGAAAGCAACCTTTCTACTACATCTGGCCGTGGTCGACGACGATGACGCCGTCAAGCTCACCCTTCCTTCTTCCTAGCTTCTTCTTCACTTCCTTCGACTGCTCCACGATTTCGGCCACACAGAAGAAGACGCGGTGAGGATGAAGTTAGATACCCCACCAGCCACGTCTAACAGAATTAACACCACCACATATGCCAGATGAACATTCGTGGGGCCACGATGCAAAAAAAAAACAGAGAGAGAGACGTTAAGACTTGTTGACGTTAACCAAAAAAACCACCTTTTAAAATGATTATGACCACTTTTTATCCAACAAAAGATAATTGTGCTGCTAAATTTGCAACTAGAAGAAAAACATTATGAAAACCCTTGCTAAGGGAAAGAATAGAAGAAGAATCTTCATGCATGCTCCACTTAGCTCAAGGGAATATAGTTCACTTGGTAGAGCTCCGCTCTTGTAATTGGGTCTTTGAGAATTGTCCATGCAGTAACGATAGGTGGCTCACTTTTTCTAAGTAATGGGAAGTAGATGGGTTGTCAAGAACATAGAGGAGGTCAATATCACTGAAAGACTCTAATAAGACAAAGATGGGTTTTCAAGAACATAGAGGAGGTAGGATGGGAGTAGATCAAATTTAGTATGGAGCGTACATGGATCGTAGTTGGAGTGAGTGTACAGCTTTTTTTTTTTCTGGGACGCTATAAATTAATAGCATGATCTCAATCTCACATTTTTTTTTGTTGGGATCAGCACAATGCCACAGGATTATATCTTTCGTGTTACTGGACAAGGAATTATAAAAATCTCACATCACATTTCTTTTAATTCCTTAAAATAAAATTTATTTTTTATTCCTACTTTTAAAAATATTTAAACATCAAACATTATCGAATAATAATGATCATGACAAGCATTTATAATTAATATTAAAACGAGCCAAGACATGAACAAAATATTTTTGAAAGAATTAATGATGTGCTGTTGTACTTGAAAACATCTTCAATAAACACTAATAACAAGTATAATTTTCGCTCATATTAATCGTCGCATTATTTTTTATTTTGAGTCGATTAGCATATAATCATATTTTTTCGACAACGACAAATTAAAGCAATATAATTTTCGAAGAAACAGCAAATCCACCAAAACTGTATTTAATTGTTGTATTCATATTTTTTGGACAGATTATTTGTTGTATATATTACATGCATACAATATCTTTATACATGTGTATATATATTAATATCTTTATATGTGCGTAGTTGTGAGTGCACACACGCATACATGCATAAATACACACGTGCGCGTGTAAAACTTGCTCACAACTACATGCATATCTATATAAATGGATGCAAAAAAATGCATTTATATATAAATATGATTTATATATTAATGGATGCACTAAGTATTTTAAAGAAATTTTTTATGAAAATTTTCTATTGAACTATTTCCTCAACCATTAAAGTATTTTCTTGGTAACAATATATGAGTACCTTAAATTTATGTATTAAATGTTATAAAAATTACTTTAGCATATTGAATGTTATACTTTAAAATGTTGAATGCAGCATAACTTATTAAAAAAACTATCATAATGCAAAATCTTGAAAAATCCAACATACTTTTTTGAATGGGAACAAAAATCCAACATGCCTTAAATGCCATGAAACCCAATTCTTTATAATCCAAATATAACATTCAAAATAGAACCATAAGAAATAGAGTTAAGGTACAAAAATACTTTTACCAAAAGTGTATTCAGTCAAAAGTACAAAATTACTATGAATTTAAAATCGGAACAAAAATGTTTTAATCGTTAGATGTAAATAACACCATTAAATATAAATATATATATATATATATAAATGGGTGAACCCCATTACAAAAAAGTATTAGTATTAGGTTACAATTAACTGATTTTGACAATTTTGCACATATTTTAAATATTCATGAATACATTTTAAGTTTCAAAAGGGATAGACGCTGGCAATATTTAATGGGTATTTTTTGTCGCTTATCCTGACAAACAAGAACACCTACAAACCAATGCACCGTTGCACCATGGGCTTATTTTGGATAACCACATATATAAACCACCACTAAAAATTACTGGCACCTGCTGGCATTCATACGCGTAATGCGAATTTCTATGCTGACTTGTAGAGAAGGTCCGAGAAAATCAGTTGGAACCAGAAGGAACCTTTTAGAAGGAAAATCGTTGCCAAGAGTGTGGTTGACAGAAGAATCCAGTTTCAGACAGCATCCCTGTGATCTAGCATAAAGTTCATACCGATACATCTCGGCCGCCGACGGCTTGGGGCTGACATGAAAGAGTTTGATCACATTCCCCAGATGATCCACGTCGTTTGTTAAAATAAATAGAGTAGAGTCAGTCCGCTCTCGAAGAACAACAACTTTCTGGTTCAGGCTCAACATGAGATAGACGAAGCGATCATAACGGAAGTTTAAGAAAGTCCCACGATGCTCATGCGTGATGTGCTGGGACAACTTGTTGATTGGAGCAGTGAGGTGGCAACCATCAAAAGGGCACCAACATGGGGTGAAGATGCAATCTTTTTCATGGATACTTTTGTTGATGTGACTGATTTTCTCTCTACAGCCATGTCTTGCGTAGCAGCATGATATGTGAACAGATTCCAATACTTTCTCAATGGCTCGGCATCGGATGCGGCCTATGTGTGCCCTGCACGAATGACACTTGTTCTCACTTTTGACGCAGCAGCTAGAGCAAGCAATGTGTCCATTCTTGCACTGCATTGCCACCAAATCACAAAGACAGCTTATCAAAGTAGATTTAGCAAATATGGAGCAACAAAGGAAAAGAAAGGGTATTAGAAAGGCTTGCAAATTGGACTCAACTCAAGCCAACGGTAGGGCATCTAGCCCGATATCCTACACTTTTACACTAGATATCCGAACAAATTAAGCCAATTAAATTTTCAAAGCTTGCAAAGCTCACGAAACCATGCCCAAGTACTCAGACATATGGTAAAATAAACAAACTGAAAATTGATACCAGATATTCACTAACTAAGCACTTACAGTGCACAAATAAAAAGACCTGACATGAAGAACAGATACAATTAATACAGTGTTCAATCGATATTGAAGTGTCATGTTACGATTGCGTATAGTTTGACAACTTCGTTTGTGAGAATGAAGAAAACTGACCTGAAATACTGGTATAGACAATGGCTCACGGCAAATGCAGCAATCGAGAATATCAGGATCCGTGAGAATCACAGAAATTGACCCATCCCTATTGACACCACCGTCAGAAGCGACTTCCCCTCCAGAGTTAGCATCATCTTCGTCTTCTGCATTTTCTTGGTCTTCTTGGTATTCTCCAGTGTCATACTCAGCCTCTTCATTCTGTAATTCGATTCCTTCTTTTCTGGCAACGCTTTCTCGATCTTCGTCCTCGGCATTTCTACCCAGATACTCTGCGAAATCTCCTCCGTGGTAGAGCATACTTCTGTAGCAAGTTGTAGTCCTTGGTCGCTTTCGAGGGTTGTTGCCTGGTCCCTCTCCCGAAGATATCGCCATCTATCCCTCACTGTTTAAGTTCATCGTGCACTTCCCCAAACTAAATTGGTTTTTCAGTCTTGTGAAATCCATATAAATATTGGTGTCTAGTGGATGTACATTGACCCTTAACTTTCTACATCATAAATGCTAGACATAAATCATTATTGAGAAACTAAAGAGTTATTCAATGTACGAAGAGTCACAATTAATAGTCATACGTATTAATTGTACTATTTATTATTTATAACCCTTAAGTTCAACTCATAAATAAAGGCTTTGGACTTGATACAGGGAATATAGAAAGTAAATAAGAATTGCTCTCCCATTTTCTCTCCTATTTTTCTTTTCTCTTATTCTTTTATCCCTTATACCAAATTCTCTTATTTTTACAACACTTTATCAGCACGAGAGCTCTGACAAATGTATAGATACCTTAATGATTCAATCTATTTTATTTTACTGTAGCTTTATTTAGTATCGATGTAATTGGGATAATCTTTAAATCTTGGTATCATTGATTTAGGTTACACACTATCTTTGAATTTATAATATCCCTTTTAGATAAAATTGTTATACTTCATGAATCGCTCGCAGTATCTACAAAGGAAGGGATAATTGGATATTGAATGATGTGATTAATTTAACTACTTAAAATTGTTTGAACGATTTAGCATGAAAGAGTAATAAAAGTCGCATGAATTGTACAGAGATTAAAAAATAAATTACATAGAACCTATGCATTGAACAAGATATGAAAATAAATCTTGGTTTTCATGAGATGTGAATGAATGTAGTTTGCTATGAATTTTATATTTAATATTCATATTAATGGGCATAAATTGTATACTTTTATCTTGATAATGAAATTTATACTATGAGTTTTATAGATATTTAAACATTAAAAACCTAATGGTTATAATACTGATTATTGAAATAAAAGTAAACTTTTTATAATGCTTGACGTGCCATTATATGAAAATACATTTCTCCAATTAAAGATAATAGATGACGAGTTCAGTTGAGATTGTACAGATTCTTTCTAACAAATGCCATTAGATATTTTAGCATGAAAAAATTTAACACTTAGGATTTTAACAATTTAAGAAGTAAATTTTCTATAAAAAAGAAAGTTAAACAATTAAATGAAACATAAATTTGACAAAAGTATTGTTAAGTAATATGACACCACACCATGTATAATCAAAGATTGAAAAAAAAATCGTATGAAATTATTCATTGAATAAAATATGACATAAGTTATAAAACTGGTGTGATGTAAACGAAAATATTATTATTGGTGTTATTGTTAATGACATGGAAATTACATTGCAAAAGTACTAGGACAAAAAATTTGTTGCAGCTAAAATTGTACAGAATGTTATGAATATATTAAATAGGTGGATATCCATTCACTCTTAACTTCCTATATCATAAGTAATGTATATAAATTGTTACTGAAAAACTAAAGAGTTATTTAATAAACATTCAGATTCATGAATAATTCGAAGAGTCTCAATGTATATTCATATGTATTTATTATGTTATTCATTGTACATGACTTTTTGAAAGTCATTCTTTGAGGCCTATAAATACTAGCTATGTACATGACATTGAGAGAAGATGGAACATAGAAAGGAATAAGAATTGCTCTCCCATTTCCTCTCTTATTATTCTCTTCTCCTATTCTCTTATTCATTATCCCAAATTCTTTTACTTAAATAACACAGAATATGTTTTCTCCTTAAAACAAATAATTGATTTATCCATTAACCCTTATGCCATGTCATTATCAAGTGCTTGCCATGTCATGCATGTGTTTTTCATTCATGAGTGACTTGTCTTTGTTGCCAATTGGGCTACTGATGAAGTTACAATCTTAAAGCAAAAATAAATAAATATGTATTGTTAAACTATAAACTTATATATTGATTTATGATATTTTTGTTCGAAAAATAATTAAAAATATAAAATATTTTTGAATGATCTTATTTTATTTTAAATTTGAAAATGATTCCTAAATTTTTTAAACATTTTTCAATTATAAAAATATTTAATTTTATTATTAATTTTAAAATAAAGATTATTAATTTTCACATTTTATGTTTGACTGCACAGTTTTCATTTTTTATGTATTATTTCACATTAAAATGATAATTTTATAAAATTATTTATTGTAATTTTGAATTTTTTTATTAATTTTCTAAATTTTTTAAAATACTTTTAGTGGCAATAATTGGTTGCTGCCAAAAC
Source organism: Vachellia pachyceras (assembly GCA_025593235.1). Lineage (NCBI taxonomy): Eukaryota > Viridiplantae > Streptophyta > Magnoliopsida > Fabales > Fabaceae > Vachellia > Vachellia pachyceras. The sequence continues at coordinate 7,611 of JANTPZ010153853.1, read as the reverse complement.
TCTTTTTTTTTTTTTTTGCCCTCAAAAAATTTGGTTGAGGACACTTAACTCAGTGTCCTACACTTCGTGTAGAGACACTTTTTTTTGCCTTTGACCCATGCAAAGCATTTGTAGGAGTTTTAGGTTAATAGATGTCTTCTCAAGTGCCGCCATGAGAAATCGAACCTTCTCTTTGGTGGTGAGAGTGTTCGATCCTTACCGTTGAATTTTCGGATGACAAAGATGCTTCCAAAAGGGGAACCTTTTTTGTCATTGGCATGAGTCTTTTTATTTAAAAATAGACTAATACAAAATTTAAGTTTACTGCTTTAAATTTTGAAAGGAAATTTTTTAATTCTTTATTTTTAATATTGTTGTTAATTTCATTTAACAGAAAATATTTATTTAACAAATTTAAATAATAATGTAATTAAATACTATCAAAATATAATTAAAATTTAATTCTTTAATATATTTATTTTTATATTTGAAAATTTAATAATGTTTTATTAACATTTAATTCAACTAAATTTGTTGAAACAACATTTTTTTATTAAGTTAAACTGATAGTGTAACATTAAAATACTAAAAATATACTTTTAATAGTTAATATGAAGTTCAATATAAATTTATAGGGCTAAACGTATTTAAGTCTTTAAATATATATATATATATATCGTCCCTGTATGCCTTTGTGCTCAGTTAAATCAGATCAAGTAACCACCAAAAGGTTCGTATGAAGATGCTAATAAGCTATCAAGCGATCGAGGTTGGCAAATATTGCTTTAATTGCAATAATGGAAAATTTGGACATGGAGATATAATTGAAGCTTTGATAATTCAAGTCACCACTTTAGATCTAGACAGACTAATTACTAACATTTTAGATGTTTGTGATTTTAATTAATGATAAATAATTAAAGTTTTAGATGATTGTGATTTTTATAAGTGATATTGCTTGTTTGGGGGACTCCGTTTCCCAACGGAATACGCAAACCGAGATAAAATCATTTTAAAATTCGTAAAATACATCTCGAAATCTATAAAAACCATTCCGCAAAACTATCTAGAAATCCGCAAACTCATTTCTCCTAATGGAATTCTTTTCTCCCAACGGAATTCTTAAACCCACACACATTGGTTAAAACAGATGCTAGTTAATCATAATTTTTATTTGAATATTGAGAATTTTTATTATATTTGGATTTCTTTTCTTAAAATCGCCTATACTTGTATAATTACAAAAAAAAGATATGAATTTAATAATGCACAATATTATCTAAAATAATATTGTTTGAAGTGTTAGGTTAAACAATAACAAACAAAATGTGGGAGTGTAGGAGATTTTGTTTGGAAATCTGACCGAGATTTTCTAATTAGCATAATATTATTTAATTAAAATAGGGTAAAAGTGTAAAAATATATTTTATCTTTTCTAAAAGGAGCTACAAGCCAAAATCAAATTTTGGGTTAAAGAATACTTTTAAAGATTTTGAAAAGACACTAAAATATTTTAATATCAACAAAAAAAATTACTTTAAGATGTTAAGTGTTATTAAAAAACACTTTAACATACCGAATAAACCAATAAAAACAAACTGTTAAAATTTAAATGGTTACATCTTACCTTACCCTGAAAGTTTTTTAAGTGAAAATTTTACCTTGAAAGTGTGAAAAGGATAACAAAATCATCCATTCATTAGAAGGGTTAATTTTGATCGTTAATTTTCATCTTTGACCCTTCAATCATGCCCTGTCAGCCCTCGTCCTCTTCCTTGCTATCAGACCACTTCCTCCTCTTCCACTAAAAGCCTTCTCCTTGCCTGACTCACCACCAAGCAAAGCCATAACCAGACACTTTACTCTTTCTTTTTCACACAAAGCAGCCATGCTGCTCACAAAATCAATAAAAAGAAGATGGTGATAAAGAGAATCGAGCTGTGTATATATCTGATGGAGAAGGCTGTGCAGTTCGTGATTATCGTCGCTGAAACTCCAAGCCTCTCTCTAATCTCAATTGTGCCACTACGCCTATCCCTTTCTCTGATTTCTTCTTCTTCATACTCTTTTCTAAATCTGTATGGTTCATAGATGGCGAGCCTATGTTAACAGAAAAAAATGCATTTAAATATGCAGGTCAAAGTTATTATAACAGGCAACAAGCATACCTCTTTTGTTGTTTAAAGTCATTTTTCAAACTCAAAGAGATTACAAATAAATGAGTCCCCATTAATACACTGCACATGGTTTCATCACGACGAAGGCAGAGAGTTGACTAGAAATCATGTATTCTCTAAAGAAACTGTATAGCTTTTCTTTTATTGTGAAATGTATGAAATAGTCCTCCATGAACCTTAATCTGATATGATGAATATCAATTAGGCAAAGTCAAGTCAAGATTGATCAGAAATTAAAAGGAGGGGATTACGCGCTTGCTGGAATAAAGTCCAGCTACCAAGCAATGATAGATGATTTTTTTTCCTAAACTGCTGTATTACTAATTGACGCATCTAAGATTATGGTTTTACCAATATTTTGAGAAGATTTTACCTCATCTGCTCTGACAAATTTGTTTGCGTTGAAAGAAGGGAGTGGTCCATTGAAGTGAGTGTGGGCAAATGCCCCCACTCAAATTTTTTACTTATATGTAAATATCTATTAGATTTGTATTTGCCCCCACTCAAATTTTTTACTTGTATGTAAATATCTATTAGATTTGTATTATGCACCCACTAATTTTTAAGATTTGAACCCACTCAAATTATTTACACTAACAAGTTTGTTGTCATTTGTTTGAAAATAAAAAATTTGCCCCCACTACTCTGAGGTCATGGTTTCGCCACTGGTCCGTTGCCAAGGAAGAAGAGGAGGAGGGTTGAGCATAAGTGATAAAGCCACATCAGCACACATGGGTCAAAGAGAAAAATCAATGGTCAAAATTAACCCTTCTAATGGATAGGCTGATTTTGCTACCTTTTTCACAGTTCCAGGGCAAAACTACCCTTTAAAATGTCTGGATATCTAACACTACTAGGTGAAGAACTTTCAGAGTAAAAATGGACCTTAACCCAAATTTAAAATGGATAATTCACAATTTAGATTATTTAAAAAAATTAGAAATATAATGGTTTATGAAGTTACTCTAATTGTCCCAAGTGTAATGATAAGGAAGAAACACTAGTGCATGCAGTGACGTGATTGTCCAATTGCGAGAAGAGTGTGGAAGCAACTGGTTGACACTTGACACAAACTTTTTTTTGAGTAAATCTAGATATCATTAACGAAACGTTCAAAATATTACAATAGTGTTAGAAATGTAGATTATCTTTCTCCAACACCCCTTCCTAAAGATCAAAAGGGATGGCTAATTTATCTGCTAGAATGTTATTGTCCCTCGTAACATGATGTAACACAATATTTCAATTCTGAGAGGTAACCAAACGGGCCTCGTCTACACTATATTTTTGAATGAATGTTTGTTGTTACAATCCCGAGATACTAGGTTAATAGCCTCAATACATTATGTGCCAACTATGACCGGTTACAACCATGATTCCAACATAGTTGTAGCCCATGGATTATTGCAATTACTTGTGCAATAACAATAGGAACCATGGTAAGTTTGCAGCTAAAACCACCTATCATTGATCATTTCCTCCTCAAATAAATCCACCGCAACCACTTCGTCCTAAGTTAAGAACAAATCCATCAACTTCTAGTTTAACAACATCTAGCCTTCCATTGATGTCCTCATGTAGGCTAACTCGTTTGTCCTGTATAAATTTTACAACATGACAAGAGATATTGATCCCAGAAAATAATTGACTTTGGATGCAAGAATGTGGAAAATATACTTAGTCCTATATAAAATTGAATGTGACAAGAGTGTGCAAGCAACCGAGTGAGCATGGACTTGACTTGGAATTTTATTTGCTACAAGAAAATAATTGATTTAGTTGGAATTTAATTAAGGATAATGGAGAGGTTTAGGATAACAAAATTTGGGATTGCATGTTAATTGGTTGAGTTATGCCATTGGAGGAAGAAAGGTTTGTTTGAAGTTCATATTGCCTGAGCCATGGTGATTGACCATTATGTAAATAAGATTTTGCTGATAAACGGAAGATATAATGGACTTGAGGATAAGAAGACAAGAGTGGAATATCATATGGAAACGCTTATGGAGGGGCAGGTGAAACTAAATATTGGGTTTATTTGATAAGTCTGTTGGGAGAACGGATACAGATTTCGAGATAAATACATGAGAGAAATTTTATCTCGGTAAGCGCATGAATGGCTTTTAGATGTCCAAACTGGCTATCCAAGCAAGCTTATTAATAGGGTATCAAAGGAGCAGTCAAGTTTAGTACAGATATGGAGTAAAGTTAGTAATATGAGTAGGGCTCATGGTTGATAGAGGACTCATGTTGGCATTTTGCTAAATATTGATATATATGGAGTAACTTTCACGAAGGAAGTTAAGAAAAATGAGTATTTTGATTACCTAAATAATCATAAAATGAAATCATATACTCTAAAAACAGTAAAACATGCCAGCTAGGTAATAGAGTTAGATAAATTTAACAACATTACTAAATTTGCACCTTTATTAATTGATTAGTGATAAACTTACACCCTTAAAAAGTTAATTGTGTTTAATGCTCATGACCAACAACTTCGTTGTTAAATTTACACATTCACCTTAATTTTTTTTTAAAAATCAACATCAAATGTTTTTTAGGCTAAAGAACACCTAATAAATGTAAAAGAAGAATTCAAATATTACATTTGTTCATGTCAACTTTGTGTGGTATCATATATTAAAATTACAACAGAAAAATGCTCTTATATATTATTAAACTATGAAGAGACATGACAAAATAGTATTATTCTTGTATTTCGGGCCGAAGCAAAATAGTGTTGCATAATGAGAAAATTTTTTACAACAGAAAAAGTACTTTTATAACAGAAAAATGCTCTTATATATTATTAAAAGTACTTTTCTATCGCGTTCTCAAACGAACACATTATTACAAGTTTATTTGCAAAAAAATTGATTATTTATAAGTTACCAATGAGGAGTGGGGCTTCTCCATTGAGCCTCTTCTCCATTTAAATCCAACTGTGTCCATTGCTTAGTTCAAATCATATCCTTTGATTATATACAGTTAAATAAATTAATTCTAAAAAATACATTATAATAAAATCCTTTAACATTGGTCTAGTTTATATTATAAAATAGCTCATTAGTTATTTTTACGATAGTGCTTGTTTGGGAATCATTTCTTTTCAACAGGCAGCAAGTCAAGATAAAAAGCATCTTGAAATCCGTAAAAAACACATCAAAATTCATAAAAAGCACATTGAAATCCGTAAAATATCTCAAAATCTGTAAAGTCATTTCTCCCAACAGCCCAAACACACACAGATGAGCAAATTATTTTTACAAATCAAATGACATCATTTGATTTAGGTAGAGTATAAATGGATACTTTTGAATTTAAATGAAGGCTAAATGGAGAACACATTCAATGGAGAGGCCCCACTCCTTTACTAATGACTATTTTTTAAATCTATCCTTAATTAATTCTTTTTAAAAAGAAAGATGAGAGTGAGGTGATAATGATTTTAAAATGCAGAGATGAATTTTTTTAATAAGAGTAAATTTTAAAAAATTAATAATCTAAATACATATTTAGCTATTTAATTATTATTTTAATTCTTGATAAATTAGTTAAAATGTACTGTAAATAAAGTGTGTGTTTGAAAATCCGTTAAGAGAAATAAGTTTCCAGATTCTGAAAAGAATGTACGTAATAGAAAAAATTTATAAACTTTAAGATGATTTTTACGGATTTCAAGATGCTTACGTGTTTCACTGCGAATAAGGGCCCATTTGGTAGGGTGGAATTTGCTGCATGGAAATGGAATTGGATCTCAATTCCATGCATTTGCCATGTTTGGTTTGCTTGAATCCATTTCCACATGGAGCTCAAATTCAACCAAAATGGTTGAATTGCATTTCCATCTCATGACCCATGGAAATGAATTCCATGTCTCATTTTCTCATTTTTAGCCTCACTCTATTCATCACCCACCCACTTCCACTTCACCGTCGCTCACCCACCGCCGGCACTTTGCCATCATTGTCATCGCCGATAAGCATGGGCACAACCTACCACCGCCGGCGAGCACAACACAGAAGCATACCGGCGACGACGAGCGCAACTCCACCATGAGCAGTCCACCGTCGGCGACATCGTCTGCCAGCTTCAGATTTCCAGTCATCGTCTTCGGCGGCAGATTTGCAGATCTGCCTCTTCGTCATCGTCTTCACCGTCGGCGGATATCTTCTGCCTCTTCGTCATCGTCTTCATCGTCGACAGATATCTTCTGCCTCTTCGTCATCGCCGGTATTAGCATTCTTCACTGTCATCATCGTCAGCGTCATCGTCTTCATCAGCATTCTTCGTCGTCATCGTCGGGTTCAAACGAAGGGGATTGAAGATCAGATAATGCAAGGATTAGTCTTCAGCACCTTCACCGTCGTCTTCATCGCCTTCACCGTCGTCGTCTTCATCGTCAACAGGCGAAGAATGAAAGCTGGGAACAGAATGGAAGCTGGGCTCGACGGGAATGAATGCTGGACAGAGATTGATTTTTTTTCATTGTGGCAGCAAATTGATTTTTTTTAACTAAGGGCATTTTAGTCTTTTACTATAAAAATCAGGTTCTATTTCCATGTCATACCAAACGTACTTTTAATACTCATCTCCATCTCCATTTCCATCTCCATTTCCATATCCATCAAAATCAATTCCACTGTACCAAACGAGGCATAAAAAATTTGAATCCATGTCATGTCATGTTAAAATATTTTGTTATTAAAGACAATTCTGTTTAAAGTGATTGCATGCACTAAATGATTTTACATCTTTCATCAGAATTTAAACTTTAGTTTGTTACGTTGTAAAACACTATTTCATCCCACTAGATCCAACCCCGTTGTTCTCATTATTAAAAGATAAATTTTTCATTGAACACTACTAGAAAAATCAGAATTAGCGACAGAATTAACGACAGAAAAAACAGAATTAGCGATGGATATTTTCCGTCGCTAAATCCGTCGCTAAAACGAGGGTCGCTAAATTTAGCGACAGAATTAGCGTTTTTAGCTACAAAATTAGCGACGGCAGTTTCCCTCACTAATTAGCGACGGACAGTTTCCCTCTCTGATTAGCGATGGAATTAGCGACTGACAGTTTCCCTCTCTAATTAGCGACTGAACTTTCTGTCGCTAAATCCGTCGCTAATTTAGCGACGGACAATTTCCCTCTCTAATTACCGACGGAACTTTCCGTCGCTAAATAACATTTGTCATCGCTAAATAGCGTTTTTATCGCTAATTCCGTTGCTAAATAGTGTTTTTCATCACTAATTCCATCGCTAAATAGAGTTTTCCATCGCTAAATGATAATTATAGAATCAAAACATGATCGTCACTAAATTTAACAATTCCATCGCTAAATGTATTATATTTCATCGTTAAATAAGCAATTACAAGAATTTAATATCATCACATTTGTCAATTTTATCACTAAATAACTCAGATTTTAAATATAAATCAACTAC
>JANTPZ010153850.1:1106-11493 GCA_025593235.1 Vachellia pachyceras | reverse complement strand
CCTCTGCACTGCCGCGGCCGCCGCCGCCGCAGCAACCAACTTCGGACTTGCTGGGATCAGAGGAAGATGAAGCCATGAAATAATCGAAATCTAATCCTGGAACCGAGATGTAGAAAGCCACAAAGCTAGTTCAGTGTCTGCCCTTTTTAGATTGTATTTTGATTTGATTCACAGAGAAGGAACAAAACTACAGAAAATCATCGAGAGAGGAAGAAGCAATTCTAATTACAAATATAGCCCTCTCTCGATTTAAAATGACGAGTGGGTAACTGTTCCTGTGGGAATCTGGGGGCAGGGTAACGGCTATGACCCTGAAAGGGTAATTACGTCATTTAATAAGACATTTTGAAATTATTGTCAATTATTATGATCGCTGACGTTCCATTTCATTATTGTTATTGAATGAAAAGCTATTGATGGCCCAAAAAAAGGAAAGGAAATGAAAGAAAATAAATAAAATAAAATAAAATAAAAAGCTATCCACGCCAAGTCATTTGGCTCACGTAAAAGTTAATCTTGACTTTACGCTTAAATACTGGTACTTGATTAAAATCCACTAGGTTCCTTGACGTTCAAAGTGTGACATGATTACATTTTATTATTTTAAGGTTTTTAGAATGCCAAAGCAACGGTAATTATTCACCAGTAAATAGGATTCTGTCAACTAGAATCTCCATTTGTAAAGAAACTTATGATCTGATGGCCAATGATATTGAATTTTTTATTATTTATTTTTGGTTAAGTGGGACGCTGTGAGATTTTTTCTATATATATATTTGTGGTTTTTTATATGGCCATCAGATCAAGTTGGATTGGAATATTGTCAAACTTTTGGGAAGAATTTTCTAAATTCATGCTGTCTCAAATTCACAATCTTACACTTACATGGGCAAAACCTCTTATACGTTAGACGGTCATGGTTCCTTCTTCTTGCCAACGTGTCTGATTTATGTTGTGTCTATTTGGGAACGCGGTAGAGAAGTACTTTTACGCAAGTCGAAATAAATATGTGAAGAAGATTATTTCATTTTACAGAAAAATACTGTTAAACGTGTGTTTGATTTTTCTTAATGTTCTGACAAACAAACCCGTGATCTTCTTCACATTTTCATAGATACGAAGTTATAGCGCTTGTTATTCATTCAGGAAGAACCATTTGAAAGAATATTTTTTATTGATATTAATTAATTTGCAAGAATGTTTTCTTTCCATAGCCATTGCAGTAAGTTGATATCATATTTTTAATGAGGACGTTTATTATTTCCATCTTAGATTATATTAAAATTTTCAAGTGAATCCCTCAATAATACGCCAAAATATGGCTATTTGTTAAGTATTTTATAATCTCATTTTTAATATTCTACGGACCAAGGGGCGGAGGCACGTTTATGGATAAGGGGGACCGCGCTCTAGCCTAAGTCATGCATATCAGCATATGTATGCTACTAAAATACTCAGATTTTCGATGAAAATATCACATGTAAGCTGAATTCACTAGTTGCATATCATATTATTAGGTGCTATAAGCCAAAACTTGCACTTTACAAACCGAATTTTCTACATCAATGGAGTCAATAGATTTATATACAAACTGCGCAGGTCCAAATTACTAAACAATAAAACAAACCCTGCACAGCTTTCCTCGGGATAATTCTTCCCAATATCATAATAAATAAATGGCAGGCATCTCCTACATCAACTACATATATAATAGACGGATAATCTTCAATCTTTCAAATGCAATTCTTGCGGAAGCCTACAAACATAGGTTGCGGTGACGTAAACTTGGTCAGTGATCAAGTTAAAAGATGAGATCAAGATGATTCGCTTGTGGACATTTGATCCCTAGCTTTCCTTTTCAAGGATCCTGTACAATTTTAAGACCGAAATAAATTTTAGGTCAAAAGAATCACTACTTGAAAGGCAATGACTTAAATTTAAAAAAACTAAAACTTAAAGGCTTCACTATTACGAACAACAATTTTGCTTATATGTAGTAAGAGGCACATACTCGTAGTTGCATTATAATAGTCGTCATTCACGAGCATGTACTTGCCATTCACTAAGATAGAAGTTGTTAATCTTATTTTGAAACTTGGTTATTGCTCTTATACTATAATAATTTGTCTTATAATACTAAGAAGCATTAGTAGCCAAGTTTCTTTTAAAAAAAACATTAGTGGTCCAATGGTTATAATACTTTTTGGGAACCAAAAGGTTTTGATCAAATTTCACCTTGACCACCCCTTTCCTAATTGATTTCCAGTTGCTTGCGCCACAGCTCTGATGCTGAGGTAGTGTCAAGCAGCCGGTGGTGGTGACTCCAACAGCAACGGGTAATAACTGTGGGGGAGGGTTATTTTTTCCCAAAAAAAAGAGCATTTATGTAAAAGTGCTCGAAGTTTTAATTTCATTCAAGTCTCTTGGGATTTCACTGGGACCATTTTGCCATATGCCTTTTTAGAGGTACTTAGATGTCATTCCACCAAAAAATATGTAGTAATGATGTACTTATCCATACCAAGTCTTTCTTTTATGATTGCAGCACTTTCAGCTCCACAGCTTTTCCGTGCACATGAAGATATATCGTAGTACATTTCATATGGTGGACAAATTCCTGCATCTTCCATCCATTGCAGGACCTGCATAAATGGTTTGCATTAATTTTTACAGGCATTCATAACAAAGGGAATCAACAGAAAATTGCAACTAGAAATGGACTAATAAATTGTGTTCCAGATATGCATCTTTGCCTTGTAGCCAGAAAAACAGAATAATAATACAATCTACCATGTTCTGAATTGGCATTGATATGGAAAAGAAAAGCATTACCCCATGACCATAAAATATTGCACGGGACTCCATAAGATCTATATAAAGTGTGGGAGGAATTTCGGCAACAAGAGTTCATATTCAAAGAGTCAAAACTCTTAGATTTATGTGTTCCACATACCTACCAAAATCCAAACAACAAACCTACAGACCAATGTTGGCATCATGGGAAAAATTTGCACCCATCCAACCAAAGATCAAGAACTTAAAAGCTGTACGCAATTTTAAATTAAATGTTCAAGAATATTTAAAAGAATAAGAAGGAAATTAAGGTTACCTCTATGCACTTCCTCCAATTTCCAGAGGATACAAGGTTCTTCAGTAAAACAGAATAAGTAGTAAAGCTAATGTTAGCACCTGATGCAACCATTTTGTAGAACAACTGGGCATATGAAAAAAAGATGACCAGAAAGCAAGATAATGTCAGATGAATAACCCCAGGAATTATGAGTTAACTGGGAAAAAGATATCTCAATAAATGTAGTGGCAAAACACATTTAAATTTCGTGGTAACATTTTGCAGTAGATTTGATACCTTCATCATAGTCTCAGTCTTTCCACTTTTTCCTAAAAAGTGTAGGAACTGATTGATAATTCCAACTGAAGCTACAGGAAGTAAGGGCTCCACATAAATAATTAGTTCAACAGCTGTCCTCCAATCACGTAGCCTAACAGCAAAAGACAGATTTAGCAAGAAAGAGGTATTGAAATTAAAAAAAATGCAGTCAAAGTACCAAAGAGAAAATATATCAGAAAACCATATAGATATCACATATAATACTAACATACATTCCCCAAAACACCATACCGTGTGAAATTTCCAAAGGCAACAAACAAAAGATATCAAATATCTAAATATCCTTGTTGAAGATCTACCAGGCAACATGTACTTAGACGAGCAAAATTGTAACATCAAAATCAAATATTATAGTTTAGGAATATACTTTTCAAATAAGCAACAATGAACCAAAGACCAATTGCGCCAAATGAGGCAAGGCAAAACAAGTATCTTTATGTCTCCGAAATGAAGACTGACCCCTCAACCTCAAATATCGATCAATGTGACTCGCAATATACTTTTAATAATGAAAATATTAACTATTAAAATTTTGCCCAAGGGGAGAATGCGCAATGAAGCCTATATCAGGAAGATAATAAGAAAGATTCAGTTTGGATTAGCAGAATGTAGTCCAGGAGAATGTGATAAGATGGACATCTCAGAAGTTTCACAAAGAACAAGCAATGAAAAATCATTGTTTATTGCAAGGCATAATTAGAGCTTACAGGCTACAAGCAGATAACAATTCAAAGATAATGGCATCAGTAAATGGAATCTCTTTCTCTCTCATGCTTTCTGCCAGATTCAGAGCCCTTCTGGGTTGGCCTCCTTCATTAAAAGCTCTCATCAGGGCAGCACAACCAATAGTATCTAGTTTGATGTCATTTTTAACCATTTCATCAAAAAGTGCATACGCTTTTTCCCACTTACCTAATAAACACACTAGGTCAGATACTCGAACAATATATAAATTCCATTTGCCATAATATTAGTTCAATGGTTAATAACTTAATAATTTCTCTTACCCGAAGCACTGTATGAATGAAGCATTGCAGTATATGTAACCACATCAGGGTCATAACCAGACTTTTTCATCAAGTCAAATGCAGATTCTGCTTCTGTGAGTTGACCCTAAAAATCACCACAAAAAATGTGAAGAAAAAGAATAACAAAAGAGAACAGACTTGTGAAATTTTATAATTACTCCATTAAGCAGCATCATATTTACAAGATACTTGCCTGTTTGCTATAGGCACATATGACAGATGAATAGACCTCTTTGGACAAAGGAAGTTTAAGATGCATCATCTCTTCCCAAAAAGAGAGTGCCTCACTATATCTTGACATCTTACAACAACCACTAATGAGCACGGTGAAAGTGACACAATCAGGCTTAATTTTTTTCTTCCTCATAGAATTGTACAAGCCTACAGCTTTATCATATTCTCCCACATTCATGTAGCTTCCAATTGCTGAATTATATGCAATTGTGTTCAGTTCAATGCCTCTCATCTCAGCTGCTGAAAGAACTGTATCAATCTTCACCTTCTTATTGCATTGTCCACATGCCGCCAAGAGGGTGCATATTGAGACAACATTTGGCTGAATCCCATCTTGCTCCATCTCACGCAAGACTCCAACAGCATCTGCTAACAAACCACCAGATCCATAGGCATCAATCAGCGCATTATAGCTAACAAGGTTGGGCTTGCAGTTGTTTTTCTTCATCATTTCAAATACTTCCCTTGCCTTCTGGGGTTTTTGAGATCTTCCATAAGCATTAAGCAGAGATGTATAGGAGACAATATCTGGGCGCAGACCAGTATGTTTTATCTCATTAAAAACCAATTCTGCTTTATTGTCCATCCCATGAGCGGCATATGCGCCAATTAGTGCATTATATGAAACAATATTAGGTTTTAGCCCTTCCGCCAGCATTGTATTGAACACAGCCTCACAATTTTCAACTTGCCCGCACATAGAATACAAGTGAATGATACTAGTGAATGTTACAACATCTGGGTGACATTCTGACCTCTTATCCTTCATGGAATTGAAAATAACAACAGCTTTCTCATACTGTTGAAGCTTTACTAGACAATGGATCACAATATTGAATGTAATTGTGTTCGGACGTATGTTAGTTCCTTTCATTAATTCAAAATAAGACAAAGCTTTTGAATACTGAGCCCCACTTTTAAATGCCGACAACACAATATTGTGAGTAACAAGATCAGGCCCAATTCCATTGTCTGTCATTTTCTTGGAAACTTTAAGAGCTTCTTTCCAATTTCCACTAGACCCACAAGCATTGATCAGGTTGTTATATGTTGATCGGGTTGGTGGGATCTGCAATATTTTGTCTGTGTTACAAACAGCACTCTAGCTGAAAATACTAACAGTCAAAACTATCAATTATTTTTCTAACGACTAAGAGCTTGTTTGGTTTCAAAACCTAACTTTTGTCCAAGCATTCACATTTTTTGGAAAAGCTATTTTGAATACAAAATCTCAGTTTGAAACCTATGTTTTAAAAAAAGATATTTCTTGTCAAATCACACCCTCTCTCCTAATAAATTTTCTCTTTCATATTTTTTTCTTTATTTCTCTTTCATCTTTCCCACCTACTTTTTGCCTCGGAATCCGTAAAATCCAAAACTTCCCAAACACAATCACATTTTCAAAACTTAGGTTTTGCCTTGGAATCTGTAAAAACTATTCTCAAAAGGACTTCCAAACGAGCCCTAAGTTGTTTAGAATGGTGCAACCCTCACCCCGGAACCAAATGGTACATAAAACTTATAATACATTGATTATGAATATCTATCGCTAGAATTAACTACTTATTTCAACAACAATAGCCAGAACAAAACATAAACAGTTCCACATAGAAAGAGAGATCCTCTACCATCATGTTAAACAAATTCAAAAGAGTATTTAACAGTGAGATCTCAAGTATTTCATTTGAGAGAACCCATAACAAAAGGTGGTTGCTCACATCAATTAAGGCGCACTAAGATAGATTAGGGAAGAAAAATACAAGGTACACACAGCTGCACGTAGCATGTCTTCCATGATATTCAAAGCCCAACGCCATTGTCCTGCTCGCCCATGAGCATTGATAAGCGCATTGTAAGTCTCAGCATCAGGCTTGCACCTGGAAAAATAAGATGAATGCAGTATGATAACCAGAATAGTGACTGCAGAAAATCAAGCAGACTTGAAAAAATCAATTGCAACACTAATCATGAGTAAACCACTGGAAAACAGACTTGAGAAGCATCGACAATAGCAAAAGTACATCTCATTTGATTCATCGACATCCACATTCAAGATGAGTAAAAAGAGCATATGGAGCTTAGAAGTATGGAATGCAATCTTACTAACAACGAGGTTGCATCAAAATAAAATCCTATACCTCCATTCTTGCATCTCAAAAAACAATCCACGGGCCTGATCCGTTCGATTATGCCTAGCATTTAACCTTATCATCAAATTATAGATGTCAGTTCGAGCACAGTAATTTTTCTGATTTTTCATCCAGCGGAACACTAGATTACAGTGCTCAATGGATCCCGTTCGAACCAACTCCTACAAAATCAAAATGCAGTTTGGCGTATCAAACTGAAACTTAACAGCTAAATATAACTTATTTTGTAGCAGAATTCAGAAATGAAAATGCAAAATATGAAGAACTTTTGGGAACTACGCTGGCAATCAAAATGAGTTATATTATTAGCGAGCATGAAATGCCAACAGAGAATTTTGCAATACCCTAATAAGCACAGGGAAATTCTTCCGAGCAAAGCGTCCAACCCAGTGATTCAGGAGTGCCTCGATATCCTCTGAGAGATTCAACATCAAAACCATGTCCACCACCTCAGACACCGTCCAGTCCTTCTGGAAGCGTCTGCCTTCTACTCGCAAGCGATAGTGCTGGGGAATGTCATCTTTGCGGAGCCCGCTCACCCTGGTGGAGACTTCGTGTTTTCCGCTATCGTAGTCCACGAAACCCTGCTTCGTCTCCTTGAACGCCGTTTCGTTCTTCTTCTTCTTTGGCGTGTCGAGTGGAGTCGACTCGGCGGTGATGGCGAGTCTGAAAGAACATTGGTGGACTGCGGTGGCCATGAAGAAGGAACACTACTGGTTGGGGTGAGTGGACGACGGTTATAGATGAAACCCTCCCGCCTTTCCGTCCAAGGGTTCACGCGGGTCGTTGATTATATACTGCTTCATCCCGCGCGGCGGACAAATGATCAACGAATATTGGTTTTTTTTTTTTTGCCCAGGAGCTGGTTCGACTGGTTGTCCAGGGGAAGGCAAAGTGCCGCGTACCCGTCAGGTCTTGGGCTCGAACCCTGGGAAGTCCCAGCGCACTCCGGGGCGACCCCGGATTAGTCTGGATCCGCAAGGATCCGGGATACCGGGGGGTGAAATGCCCTTTCCCACTCAAAAAAAAATATTGGTTTTTTTTGGTTAAATCAATATTTAATTTATTACTTTTTTAACCGTCAGCCCGTCCAGTTAATTTATGGAAATAGCAATCCCTTGGGATATAATCATAAATCATATAAGTGATATATCAATGTCTTATAATTATTATCTTTCTATCTTTGATTAGAAAACGTATACAATTATTATCCTTATACCTTTAACTAGAAAACGTATCTCCTCACTCAAAACCATGCATTTTGAAAGCATTCTGAAAGCAAAGGGGAGCAGCAGTTTCAAACCCATCATCGATAGCACTGAGGAGACGCTACATTGAGAATTATCGTCGCCATCGCTGGGAACCTAAAACACCATTGCAATCACCAGCTGGAGAAGATGCCACTGTCATCGTTGAGGGTCGAAGCATTTTGGTATCATCCCTTTTACCCTTTTCACATATTTCAATTTATACCCACAATACCAACTAGTATGTTGAAAGTGTGTCATCGTCGCCACATGTGAAGAAGTCACCGTGGACAATAGATGTTGGACTTGTTAATGGTTTTCAAAATGTAGAGTTTTGAGTGGGGAAATATGTTTTCTAGTTAAAAGATATGAAGGTAATTGCGCGCTCTTCTTCCATGATATAATAGAAAGCGAGGCGAGGGATTTAGCCAAGGGGTTTTATACTTTCAGAATTTGAAGTTGATCGTTGTAAAATAAAACTAAAAAAATAAGCATGATTTTACTATGTACCCATGAAATTGGAATTTTTTTTTTTCGGTATAAAACATCCGGTATCCTGGGTTCATTGCCCACCCCAGACTAATCCGGACCCCGCGAGAAGACCTTACGGTGGTAGCAAGGTACCGATGGGACAACCTCTTTGAGGTTGCGTTAATTATCGCGTCTTTCACTTCCCAAGGTTCGAACCCTCACCCTGAAAAATGCTGGTAGAAGCCCTTGCCAACTCTACCAGGCGTCCATTGGTAAAATTGGAAAATTTTAACTTGCCTAATTAATTCCCGGGGAGATTAGATGTAAATTGGGCCAATTAAACGAAGACTTCCGCAGAAAAGTATGGGCTTTTACATAAGCCCAGTAGATAGCTTGAACCCGCTCCACCCTGTGAATCACGTTATTCACTGAAGTATGATAATTTTTGTAGGTCCATGGATCGTAAACTTTTAAGATACAACACATGTTTTCCCCGTACAAAAATCATGAGTTGAATCCCAGATTATCATTAGGTACGCCTCCAAAACTCAAAATATAAAAATACTTACAAACTTTGATTGAGTTTTTCTATGCCTGAAGTGAAGTTAGATCCGAAATAATGTATATTTGATAATTGAAATGGATTTTTATATATACAATTTAATCGAGGCATATAGTAATTAGAGAAGTTATTTTATTTAAGCTTTTGTGTATCAGCAGCTGGACTTAGGTTCCCATGGTGATCACTTTCGCATGATCATGATGAGAGGCGAGACCAGGGAGGAGGGGCGGCTGAGAATACATGCACTATGCTAAACGCACGAATGAGGATGGGGTTTTGATGGGCGTCGATGTCTCTCTGACCAAACCAGTGCACAAAAACAGCGCACACAATGATGAACGTGACAACCATATATAATAGTCGCAAAAGGGGACAAATAATGTGCGCAAAAATTTCCCAACGTGCATAATCAACTTCTATTTGTAACCATTGCCTCTCTTGGCTCATTCAAAACCCGCATAATTAAACACCTTTGAATTCCCCACTCTATAACTTGCACATAACACACACACACACTCACTCACTTTTACAAGTGCTTCTGCACCTCCCAACGCACAAACCCCGGCTAATCACACCCCGTCAATATTCCACCGATCAGTATGAAAAATGACAGCTGACTATTTACTCGTCATCACTGGCGAGCTCATATCCTGATTCAGAAGTGTAAATTATTTTTTGAGAAGATAAGTACAACTTATTCTTAATATCTTATGAGAAGAATATGAGTAAAAAAATTAGTGAGTTCAAAATTAATATATAAATAGATGCAAAATAAATCACATAGTACTAATATATGTCTATTTTTCTGGAAGCCAGGTACAGCTGAACCCATGGTCAAGGGGCAAAAATTATGGCATGAGAAGTTACAAACAAGAAGATCTTCAGCCATTAGGCTCAAATGTCTAAACTGACTGTTGTACAAAATCCATTTTATCGATTAGAAGGTGCCCCCATCTCATTTGGGTGCATACACACCAAGGTTCAAAAAACCGGACCGGACAACGAACCGGTCGAGACACTGGGTCAAGGGTCAGATGTCGAACCGGGGTCGAACCGGGGGTTAACCCGGGGGTCGACCCGGCTATATAAAAAATTAAAAATATTACAAATTAATTTATAATAACAATCTATGCATTAGGAACACCTTTAATTTCCCTGTTACTGTCAATGATGCATTCATGTCCTCAAATTTTACCTTCAATGGCTTTCTTTACTCCTACTAAACACAACAGTGTTCTCATCAATGTGTACGGTTTCTATCCCAGTATCCTCGTGCTCTTTTAAAA
>JANTPZ010153843.1:10904-24874 GCA_025593235.1 Vachellia pachyceras | reverse complement strand
CTAATATTTCAAATAATTATTTTTCCTCTTTTACCCTTCAAAATTCCGTAGACGGAGATCGGGTCCGAATCTGGAAAATCCGTGTTACGTCATTGCGATCGGTATGTAGATATCTATCTTTTGGGCATCTGTAAATTTTTCTGATATTTTGGTCAACTAGTTGACTCTTTGACTTTGACTTTTCTTTTGTCAAATGACCAAAATACCCTTTAACTTTCTCATAATTACCATTTTGCCCTTACTTTCTCTACTTTTCCAAAAATTACTATTTTGCCCTTACTTTTGATACTAAAAGACCTTTATGTCCTTGGTCTTTTATTAAATGATGTATGGGTCCCTTTCCTGAAGGTTTTCCCATCCTCTTATCACTCTAGGCAATTTTCCTTAATTCAGGAATTCCTACGGAACTCCGTGTACTAAGCCAGGCCTATCTTTAGGACTTCCGGCCTATAGTCTTTCTTTCTATACTATTTACCTCTGATTTCTCTTTTCGTTTCCTAGTAATCGGATTAGCATTTAATTTAGCTAGCATCGAAATTAATGGGTATTACACTGTCCATTTGAGGTCTTGTATGGGAAATAGGTGTTTGAGTCATATGATGCTTGAATCATGATTTGGAAACAAGAATACACAAGTATTCATAAGCAAAAGTTGAAATATCCAATAACCCTTCTTTTTCTGTTTTTTCAAAAATATGTACAAAATAGAAGGAGTGAGATTTTGATGAATCTAATGCTTCCAAGGGCTCTAAAATGATGTTTTGTGTAGGGTAAAGCTAAGAGATGGATTTTAGAAACCTTAAGGGCCATAAAAATCAAGTCTTGAACTTGTAGGACTCTTTGAAAACCAAAAGGGGGTTTTGTGCGTTTTTGCAAGTTTTATAGCATCTTGATGGTTGTATGTTCATATGAATATAATGCCATGATCTTTAGGGATTGGAGACTCTCAAGAGCACACTTGGAAGGGATCCAAGAGAACTATGAAGTTCAAGTAAAAAGGAAAGCAAAGCTATGTTGATGCCTTATTTTGATGATAACAAAATGATTTCAAGAATTATAAAGCTTAAATTGTTGATGATTAAGTGTTCTTAGTGAAACACTCGAGTTCTGTCAAGTTTATATGGAAGTATTAATGAGTACTCAAGTTCTGTGTTTTAATATTCGAGTATTGATGTTTTCTATAAGGTTAAAATCAATACTTTCAAGCAACACTTGAGTTTTTATTGAAAGTATTGATAATACTCGAGTTCTTGATTTCTATACTCGAGTATTGGAGGTTGAAAATGGTTCTGAAATCCAACACTCTAAGTGAAAACTCAAGTATTGAGATGAAGTGTTGCAAACACTCGAGTGATCATTTTGAATACTCGAGTATTGATGTTAAAATATGTTATGACAGAATACTTTCATGTGAAAATCGAGTATTGGTGTTGAAGTATTGGCAATACTCGAGTATTGTGTTGCAATTCTCAAGTATCGGGTTTTGTTTTTCAAAAGAATACTCAACACTTGAAGCAGAACACTCGAGTTACAAATGGAAGTATTGGCAACACTCGAGTATTGAGGTTGAATACTCGAGTATTGAGTCAAAATACTTGAACTTGAAGTGGAACACTCGTATTGTGGAGGAAGACTCGAGTGCTTGTTCTCAACACTCGAGTATTGGGCAAAATTTTTCAAATGAAAGACAACATTTCAAGTACAACACTCGAGTATTAGATGAAAGTGTTGACAACCTCGAGCATTGACTTTTGAATACTCAAGTATCGAGCTACATTTTCTCAAAAACTCAGCACTTCCACCTAAACACTCGAGTAATGGACAACATTCGAATATTATGTTTTCAACACTCGAGTATTGTGAGATTTCAAATGACTTCACTTCTAGTTTTCTTCTGAACATTTGAACACTCGAGTATCAACTGAAAGTATTCTCAAAACTCGAGCATAATTTCAACACTCGAGTATTCACATCAAATTTCAAAATCTTCTATAATACTCTCAATTAACACTCGAGCAACTTCAAAAGTGTCTGTAAAACTCAAGTATTGACAGAAAACACTCAAGTATCATTTCACGAAGTTCAAAATACTTGACTAACACTTGAGTATTATGATCAAGCACTCGAGTATAGTTTCTCAATGGCTATTTTCTCTCTCTAACAGTGTTTACCTACTCCGTATCTTTCCTTATTCATGTTTAACAACCTTTGAAGTTCACCTGCCCTCATAAATGCAGAAATGCAGGATCATAGGAAGAGAAAAACACTGTACCCTAATGGTTGTTAAACAGATAGCATGATTCAAGCCTTCGTCATCCACGCTACGCAGATAGCATTAATTACAGCACTAATGGTGAAGACGAAGAGTTGGTGGATGAGAGTAACGGATAATAAACTCTATCTAACAGCAACTTCATTTCTCTCATCTATAAAAGCTCCAAGCATTCATTGCAGAAACAACGATTATCTTCACGAGCATTAAAGTTATTCATCTGTCTCTCTGTAATTTATTCAATTCTTACTCTGAACTTCATTGATTGCTATCTACTCTTTAAGAAAGATCTTTGAGCAATATCTTCTGTAAATCTGTGAGTTAATTCAAGGTTGGGACCTTGAATTTATTTGGTTGTAATTTGGTCAGAAAGCAAAAGAAAACAAAGAGTGTGAGACTCTGTTTCATTACATGGAGTAAGGGGGAGTGTGAATCTCCATTATAAAGGTGGGTGTGCCTGACTTATTGATATTAGTGGATTACAAAGCTCAGAGGTGCTCTGAGGATTGGACGTAGGTCAGAAGGGCCGAACCAGGATAAATTCACTCTCCTTTATCTCTCGGTGACATTGCTTTAAATTTAATTTCAATTTCAAAATTTTTAATCTGACCAATTCACCCCCTCTTGGTCTTATCCTGCACTAACAAGCTAAAGGTAGCAAGACTACTAATCCTCACTTATGTTTTATGAAACTTGGTTGTGAATGATGTATGATTTTGTGATGATTGAATTGGATGGTTTGTTATAAAATGTGACTTTGATGCTATGGCCATATGCATTTATAAATTGTAGTTTGAAATGTCACATATTGTATGCTCATACACTTGTTTAAAGTTATAATATGCACATTCACAATGTTTTTGATTAGTTAGTTTTGCTATTGAGATTTTCAAAAATCTCATTCTCCCCCACTAACCAATGTAGGTGGAGGCTCAAGCAAGGGTAAGAATAAGGTTATTGATGGTTGAAGATGATGTTCTTGATTGAGTAAATTTGGTGTAAATATGATGATTAATAAGCTTTACCTATAAGTGGTTGTAGTTTTGTAATCCATAAACCTCCATATGAGGTAGTAGGTAAATATGTGATTATGCATCATGGAAATGGGCTAAAAATGCTAAGGAATGATAAGAACTAATCTTGCATGGCAAGGGGTTGGCTTATGAACCAAAAAGAGGTTTTGGTAATTTTTAAGAAAAGTTGGATTTTAAAACAAATGGGTTCCAAAGGCCCTGGAAACTGACCTATTTCAAACATCAATGAAAAATAGCAAATGAGCTCCAAATGAGCTGAAATTTCCAGTTAAATACTACACATCCTTAGATTTAAAATGATATAAACTTTGCAAAATTTGGATGTGTATTTTATTAGATATGATTTTTCAAAGTTAAGCGAAAAATCTGGGAAAAATGGAAGTAACCATTTGAGCTATCAACTTGACGGAATAAACTGATTCGAATTTGCAAGGATTGAAACCAATGAATATTTTTTCCCTATAGATCACTTAATAAAGAAAATTTTGAAATTTGAACCACTCCATTTCTATTTTTCTGGAATTAATTATGAATTTTCAAAGTTGGACTAGAAATCTGGAAAATAGGCCAGTGAACAGTAACATCATTTTTAAAAAAAAGAAAATTTTTTAAGTTCACTAAAAAGTTCAATTTGAGTTATCCAAAGCTCGATAATGGTTCTAAAGTGGTCTAATATTAGGAAATAGGGGGAGAATATGACATGTTACACCTTGCCTTATCTCTCGTATCCTTGATGTTCATCAAGTATTGTATATTTAGAGAAAGAGGAGAAGCCTATCATGTTAGACCTAATTGCGGTGATGGCATAGGAACAATCATCATACGCCTAACTGTGGCGACTTTAATCATCATACGCCTAACTGAAGCGATGGAATAGGAACAATCACCATTCCAAACTTTAAAGAGATACTTTTTTGCTAAAGCATTCTCTGGTATGATTTCTATTAGGCACTGCCTCTTCTCATACTGATGCAATATACCTTATCCCAATCAGGGAATGTAGTATCCATTCTTTTTCTACAAATTGAAATAGAGGCCAAACCGATAATTATGAGGTAAGATATAGCCCAGAAATGAATGTAATGAAAGAGAAGATGTCAATGGATCAAAGAGACCCTGGTCAATTTATTCATAAGGCTTTGAAATTACTAAGAATGTAAGCTAAGGACGTAAATGTCATTAGTAATAAAGACTAAGGGCAATTGGTCACTGGATAAAAAGGGTCAAACTAGTAGTTAGAAGTCAATTTAAAACCCAAAGATAGAAAGAGCGGAAAAAGTTGATGACGATAGGCTGAATAACCCAAAGTTAGACCTGGCTCAGTGGGAGAAATTTTATGAGAACTCTGAGTTAAGCATGCTCACCCTGGAGCAATCTCAGGATGGGTGACATACTGGGAAGTGCGCAAAGGTCATTACACAAAAGAACAAGGGCGACAGGGTCAAAGGCAAAATGGGAATTATGAAAAGTTAGACAGTGTAAGGGCATTTTGGTCATTTGACAAAGTTAAAGTCAAAGTCAAAAAGTCAACTGTTGACCAAAAGATTGAGCAGAACTCACTGATTGACAGGGATTTGACGAATTGTTGAAAATCGGCCTAGAATTTTATTTATAGAATTTTGAAGATTTAATGGCTGAAAATAATTATTTGAAGTATCAAGAGACCTTAATCAGTTGAGTTCAGGGCATAGAAAAATTCAGTGAATTTTATAGTATTTAAAAAATTATTGCCCGGTGTACAATTAAGGCGATTTCCCCGAAAATCGGGAAAAATACCAAAAAATCCCCGAAATATAATTTATTTCAAAAATTAAATTTTGTAAATCTAGAGGGCATTTTGGGAAATGAAAAAGGGCTAGAGTATCTGTGAAAAATGTAGAAATTTTTAAAGTCCTAAAAGTATTTTGCCCTCCAATTGCTCGTTTTCAGGGATTTTGGACAGGATAAAATAATCCTGTAAAATTTGATGAGATCTAGGGCTATTTATGGGATAATGATTTTGTCATAATTATGAGGAGAATATGGAGATTAAAAGAGAATAAAAATATCTCTAGAAAAGTAGAAAAAGATTTACCGAAATAAAGTTATGTTTACCGGTAAAAAGTATAATTGGTAAAAGTAACCAAATGAGATCCAATTTGGCTAAACCAACCAGATTTTTCACCCTTAGTTACAGCCATTATTACTCACTTTTGAAGGGCCAATGAGAGCTTAGCACTTGTTGGATGTGTGGCACATTTTTCACCCTTAGATTATACTTAACTACTAAGGCTTAATCTTAGCCTTTAATTCTTTTAAGTGAGATTTATTTAAAAGACAATT
The DNA here is from genome assembly GCA_025593235.1 of Vachellia pachyceras. Lineage (NCBI taxonomy): Eukaryota > Viridiplantae > Streptophyta > Magnoliopsida > Fabales > Fabaceae > Vachellia > Vachellia pachyceras. The sequence continues at coordinate 19,246 of JANTPZ010153843.1, read as the reverse complement.
TCTTCACCATTCCCACTCCATCTTGGCTAACTTATTGGCTGCCAAAAGAGGGAAAGAGGACACCATTTCTGCACCTCCAAAGGAAAAAGAAGAGCTTCCATATTCAAGGTAAGAAGCTTGTTCAACCAAACCCACCTATTTTCTTAATCCATGCAACCTTCTCTACCTTTCTATCAGTTTAGATTTTTGGTTTTGGCTCTCGTTTGGTGGCTAAAAAGTTAGGTTTCATGAGAGCAAAAAATGAGGAAGAGAGGGATTTAGAGGAAATGAATGGTTGCAAAACACTCCTTGCATGATAAGGAGAAGATTGATGTATATATTGCTTGGGTTTGATGTTTGTATGAATTTTTGGAATCTCAAACCCTAAGGGGATATGCTGAGCAATTTTATATTTAATGAGGAAGAATTGTTTTTGAGCTAATTAAATAATCCATGAGAAGTGTTTTGGGATCAAAAATATGTTGTTACACATGATGAAAGTTTGAAAAATCACTTTCTCCTTACATGGACAGATTTTCATCCAGAACTGTATGGGGTAGGAGGAGTGTGATTTTGATGCTTCCATTGAGTTTAGAAGGCAAAATTGTTTAGGGTAAAAGTGAGAAAAGGATTTGGGAAGCATTTTGAATCATAAGCACAAGTTTTGAAGTTGTACGGGTCTTGAAATGGGCAAGAGAAGTTATAGTGCGTTTTTGTAGTTCTTTTGCATTGTTGATGACTTGAAAATGATGGTTATGCTCTTGATTAATGTTTATGAAGTTGAGAACCCAAAGAGCTAAGGAGAAGAGGTAGCTTAGCAATTATTATTTTAATTGCATTTCATTATGTTTATTGCATGGTTACTTGCTTTGATATGGTTTGGTTAACATGCTATGGTGTGGATGTTAAAGTTAGGGTATGATGAAGATTTGCCTCTTTGCTATGTTATGTGACATGTGAGGTATGCATAGCAAATTAATTTCAAGGTTAAGTGAAGTAGGTATCATGTTTTTAAATGCATGAATGTGATTATATAATAGTTGCTTATGCTACTTAGATTCCCAAGAATCTTACCCTCCCAATGAAACAAGTCCTAGGGCTAGCTCATTTAAGAAGAGAAGAAGGAGAAGGCATGAAGATTTGGTAAGTAGTTAGTAAACAAAGGGGGTAAAGGTCAACAAAAATCGGACTCAAAATTGACCAAACTGTACAGCGCTCACTACTACAAAAGGTACTTTTTACGCCATATTTTAACCCAATAGGCGACCTTTTTCGGGAGGCGTGTATGTGAGGGGAGTAGAAAGTTAGGGCCTACTGCGCCCTATATCACGAGAGGCACCGTAGGCTAGACCTAGGGCACCCTATATTTTGATATAGGTCGCCGTAAGTGGTACCCTATGGCGCCCTATATCAAAATATAGGCGCCGTAGGTATATTTTTTTAAAAAAACATGTTCTATTCAATTTTATTTAACCCCTTTATTATATATATCTGATTCAGTTTGCAGTAGGTAATTCCATTTTATACATCAGATCAAATCCAGACATAATAAACACATCAGAATTAAAAACAAAAGTCATTATGGCTCTAAGACAAATGAGTTCAATTTAAACTGAGAGTCAGTCTATAATAAACTTGTTCTACACATAATATAACATCAGTTCTCATCTATCTATTTAGAGTCTGTCCAGTCATCGCTCTAAGACAAATGTTCTGAATTGATCAAAAAAAATAAATGGATATTAGTTTACTTCAATTTGATATAAGTGGTAATAAGGAATCACCACAATTATATTCATACCTTGTTTTTTGAAAGATTAGGTAGAGAAAGTATGAGGGTTAGAGTAAGCAGTAAAGATCCCACAAATAGACCATGCAAGTTCAATAAGCCTAAGGAGATGACCTCCTCATCCCTTAATGGAAGAACTACAAAATAGGCACTCAAAATCTGCATTCAGAATCAACAGTTATAAGAAAAATACACAAACAGATTAACAACAAGGACACTCTCATTGAAAGAGAAATAGAGGCAAGGCTCACAAAGAAGTAGAAGAAGGAGTGGAGCAGGGCTGAGGTCGAAGAATAGAACCTGTCACGATGGAACTCGAAGCGAGAGAGGCGTGACGGAACTGTGAGAGGGTGACGAGAGGTGCGACGGAACTGTGAGAGCGTGATGATGAGAGGCGTGACGGAACTGTGAGAGCGCGCCGACGAGAGGCGAGGGTGATTTGTGAGAGCACGCGTGACGATGAGAGCCGAGGGTTTATGAGAGCGCGGTCTGTCTGTGTAAGTGAGTTTTTAAATTAAATGAGGTGCTTTTGGCGCCCTAAAGTATACAAAGGGCACCAAAAGTTTAACTTTTTTGGCCAAAATGAGACTTTTAGTGCCCTATATGGATATAGGGCACCAAAAGTCTGATTCCAAAAGGCTATAGGTGCCCTGTATCTAAGATAGGTGTAAAAGGGTGCCTTTTGGCATCCTATATCAGGATAGGGTGTAAAAAGGTGTCTTTTGGCGCCCTATATTAGAATAGGGTGTAAAAAGTGTGACTTTAGACGCCCTATCTTTAAGATAGGGTGTAAAAGGGTACCTTTTGGCACCCTATCAAAAGTCACCCTTTTACACCCTATCTTGATATAGGACGCCTAAAGGCACCCTTTTACACCCTATCTTAGATATAGGGCGCCTAAAGGCACCCTTTTACACCCTATCTTAGATATAGGGGCGCCTAAAGTGACCGCCTTCAATTTTTTACTCCCTTTTTTAAAAAAAGGAAGCAAATTTCAGTAGTAAAAACTATACTCTGTAGTAGTGGCTATTGAGGGAGTTAAGATGCGAGATTTTACCACCAAATAGATCTGATTTTCCCTTTAAAATTAGTGGTAATTCGTCCGAATCTGATAACCGTACTAAGAGATATGCCCTTCCAAAATTGGGCTAAAATAATGGAAAAAAGAAATTGACCAAATGAACAGTATTTTTGAAATAAAAACTGGGCACGATTTTCAAGATAAACTGTCCAGAATTTATTTTTCTCCAAAGTTGATTCAAATATATTTCTATAGCACTTGGAATCACTTAATTCCAATTTTTCTACAATTAATTATGATTTTTCAAAGTTAAGGTTATTTTTAGAAAGTTATGATAGTATTGCGAATCAACATTTTTCAAATATCATTTTCCACAAGCTTTAGCCAACTAAAGTGATTCCAAACGCTTCCGTTGTAGATGTTAAACGCTATGAATTAAAGGTATTACGGGGAACCTTTTCTATCTTTCTGGTTCATTAAGCAGTGGCAGTATACATCTCATTTCTTGCTTTCATTCTTGGCCTTAGGGTCACCCTTTTCTGTGATGTGATGCTTGAGAACATAGTGAAGTCTCACTAATTTAAATCTCAATTCTTAACGCATCTTTACATTCTTTGTTACTTACCTTACTATTTTGAGGTGTGTCATATCACTTCTTTCTCATCATTGTATCAATATGATGGGCTACCTTACTTCCCCTTCAGTATTCCTTAACCACTCCACTCATGGTCATTTCAGATTTGCAATTTATTCTCATAGGAATCTTTCATCATATGAAGATTTAATCCTATACACTAGTAGATAATTCATCACGAAGTATCCTCAAACTCCGTTGCTAGTACTATGCCTTTATTGCTTTTAAACTCGGGCTGGTTCACGTTGGGAAATCTGTTGTGGTTACTGAACTTGTTGCTACTGTGTCTATCACAATCTATCTAGCTTACTTATAATAGTCATGAAGCCTTGCAGCAGCTCCAGTACTTCTGGTACTGTCTACTTTCAAATTTCTTTAGAAAATTAACCACAACTTATTCAACGTCTGCCCAACTCATTCTCACACCTAACTATAATAAGATATAGCCTGATACAACACTTTTATATCAACTATTCATACATCATTCCCCTATTTACTTCTGGCATAGATTCACTAGACAGGTTTTCATCCTTGACTTTATCCCGTCATCCTGCTTATATAATTCATTTTAACCTCTAAATGATTTTGATGTATGGAACTTTATCTCTAATAGCATATCTTGTCTTATACACGATCATATCCTAGCACACTAATAGCTTAGGATGCATAACAACCTCAAATGTTACTGGACTATCAAAGATTCTTTCCTTAAATATCTCTTCCATCTCAATCTCAGAGGTAAGTTTTAGTCTCATCTATTATCCTTTGTCTCAAGCAGGCTCTATCTGCGATGAGTTTAATACTCTCCAATCTTATAGATTCTATACTAACTTCTACTCTTTCATCTGTTGATGCTTTATTTTGATGATAACAAAATGATTTCAGGAATTATAAAGCTTAAATTGTTGATGATTAAGTGTTCTTAATGAAACACTCAAGTTTTGTGATCAAATCATCAAGTTTGTATGAAAGTATTGAGAATACTCAAGTACTGTGCTTTAATACTCGAGTATCAAGGTTTTTCATAAGTTAAAAATCAATACTATCACCCAACAGTTGAGTTCTTGTTGAGAGTGTTGATAATACTCGAGTTTTGAACTTTAATACTCGAGCATTGTGAGTTAAAATGTTTCTGAGATTCAACAATTTAATTGAAAACTCAAGTATTAAGATGAAGTGTTGCAATCACTCGAGTGATGTTTTGAAACACTCGAGTAATGGTATTAAAATCAGAATACTTTCCTATGAAACTCAAGTATTGTGTTGAAGTATTGACAACACTTGAGTATTGTGTTGTAATACTCGAGTATCGGGCTTTGTTTTCAAAAGAATACTCAACACTTGAAGCAGAATACTAGAGTTACAAATGAAAGTATTGGCAACACTCGAGTATTGAGTTCCGAATACTCGAGTATTAAGTCAAAATACTTGAACTTGAAGCATAATGCTCGTGTTGTGGAGGAAGTGTTGCCAACACTCGAGTATCGGGCAAAGTTTTCAAGTGAAAGACAACATTTCAAGCACAACACTCGAGTATTTGGTGGAACTATTGACAACACTTGAGTACTGATTTTTTGAACACTCGATTATCGAGCATATTTTCTCACAAAACACAACCTCCATCAAAATACTCGAGCAATGGTAAGAAAGGTGACAACACTCGAGTATTGAGATTGTAACACTCGAGTATTATGATATTTCAATATATTTCACTTCAAGTTTTCCTTTGAACACTCGAGCAGTAACTTAAAGTTCTCTTAACACTCGAATACAAGAATTTCAAACTTGAGTATTTACTCTAAATTTCAAAATCTTCTGCAATACTCTCAGTTAACACTAGAGCAATTTCAAAAGTGTTTATGAAACTTGAGCATTAACAGAAAACACTCAAGTATCGTTTTATAAATTCAAAATGCTTGATTATCACTCGAGTACTATGAATCAACACTCGAGTATTGTTTTTTAATGGTTATTTTCTCTCTCTCATAAGTTTTTACCTGCTCTGCATCTTTCATTATTCGTGACTAACAACGTTTGAATTTCACCTGCCTTCATAAATGTAGAAGCCTAGGATCATAGAAAGAGAAAAAGCTGTCCTCGCAGACAGATTGCATAATTCAAGCCTTCATCGACCACGTTACTCAGAAGCATTTATTACAGCATTAATGGCGAAGACGAAGAGTTTGTTGATGAGAGTAACAGACACTTAAATGTCACTAATGACAAATATATTACTCCTCATCTATAAAAGACCAGCATTCATTACGAAAAGAAGAACAATTTTTCACGTGCATTCAAAGCTTTCATCTTCATTCTCTTTAAATCATTGAATATTCTTTCCAAGCCTCAGCAGTTGCTAGCTACTCTTTGAGAGAGTTTCTTTAAGCATTACCTTCTGTAAATCTAAGAGAAATTCAAGGTTGGGACCTTGAATCCATTGGGCTATGAATTTGTCAGAAAATAGAGAGCATGAGTCTCTGTTTTATTGCATATAGTAGGGGGAGTGTGAATCTCCGTTGTAAAGGCATTATTGGCCTTGTTTGCTGTTGATAGTGGATTTGGAAATCTCATATGTGCTCTGAGGACTGGACGTAAGTCAAGTGGATCGAACCAAAATAAATCTCTATATTCATCATTCCTCTCTCTCTCTCTCGGTGACTTTAATTTTATTTTGTGGTTTAAGTTTAATTTTTTTAATTGACCAATTCACCCCCTCTTGGTCAAATCCTATGCTAATATTTGGTATCAGAGCAGGTCTCTTGTTGAAAGAACTTAACATTTTCAAGGGAAAAGATCCATGGCAGGATTTGGCGAACACATTATAGCTGATGGAGCATCAATCACCAGACCACCTGCATTCAACAGCCAGAAATTCTCATTCTAGAAAATAAAATTCCAGAACTTTATCTTGGCTACTGACTTTGATTTGTGGGATGTTTTTGAAACAGGAAACATTGTATCAATTAAAAAGGATAAAGATCAGCTAGTTCCTAAAACTAAAGTAGAATTTGATGAAGAAGATAAGAAGAAGATGCAATTAAATAGAAAGGCTGTTTTGATGCTACAAGTAGCATTGAATGAGGATGAATTTTTCAATGTCTGTACCATGCCTTCTACAAAACATATGTGGAATGCTTTGGAAATAGCTTACGAGGGAATTGAAGCAGTGAAAGAAAGCAGAGTCAATATGCTGACCACTGAGTATGATTTACTCAGAATGAGATAAGAAACAATTGCTGAGTTTCAAATGTGTCACACTCACTTTATAAACAAGTTGGCAGCTCTCGACAAAACATACGATCAACGTTCCCAAGTAAGAAAGATATTAAATGTTTTATCCAGCAAATGGGAGGCTAAGGTCACTGCTATTGAAGAATCCAGAGGAGAATCAATGACCTCGGTGGCAATTCTATTTGGAAGTCTTGATGAATATGAAAGCAAGCAAAAAATCAAAAAGGAGTTATCCAACATATAAGAGAAAAAGAAGAAGGGACTGGCTCTCAAAACCATCAAAGAAAAGGAGAAAGAGTCAGAAACTGAAGAAGAAGAAGAAGAAGGTGACGTAGAAGATGATGAACTTGCAATGGTGGTCAGAAAATTTAGAAGAATATATCGTAAGGATCAACGATTTAAAAGGTCGTTCAAAGGAGGATCAAGGAAAATAATTTGCTATGAATGCAACAAGCTTGGCCATGTGAAAGTAGACTGTCCTCATCTTACATCTCAAAACAAAGAGAAGGAAAAAGACAAAAAGAAACCAAAATTTTTCAAAAAGAAAAAGAAGGCTTATGCGTCAGGAATCTGGGGTGACAGCTCAGATGAAGATGAAAGTGAAGCTAAGGAGGAAGCTAACCTCTGTCTTGTTGCTCAAGAAGAAGAAGACTCATAAGCTGAAGAGGTAATTCTTAAACCCACTTATGATGAACTGCGTGCTGAGTATGATGAAATGCATGTTGAACTTCTAAAGTTTGCAAAAGAATTGTCATTCATTAGGAAGAAGGTTAAAGAGCTTGAAAAACCAATTGACAAATCTGTTGTTGAAACTATAACTATCAATGAATGTTCAAACTGTGATGTTTTGAAATCTGAAAATGAAAGATTGTCCAAAATCCTTCAAAAGTTTACACAAGGAAATGAAATGTTACAAATCATTTTGACAAAGCAAAGAGTTACAAACGATAGAAGTGGCATAGGATATGAGCCTCAAAATGATTTTAAAAAGGGCAAGAAAAAGAATGGAAACAAGAGCTACTTGATGTTGGTACCTTGTTTTGATGATAACAAAACCATTCAAAGGTTTCATGGCAGGATTTGGGAATGATTCTTGAAATTTTTTGAAACTAAGTATTTCAGTTCAATGACTTGAGTTAAATGATGAGTAACTCGAGTTGCACAACTATGTTTTTGAAAACTTTCAATTGCAACTCGAGTCATCATCTTCAAGTTTCATTAACCCGAGTCACTGCTATTCAATAACTCGAGTTACATGCCTGAACAATGTTATGTCTGTGTGCAACAACTCGAGTTACATGATAAGCAACTCGAGTCACTTACCTTTATTTCTTCATCCAGAGACTTCTGCGTACAGCAACTCGAGTCAGCCCTGAGTCAACTCGAGTCAGGGAAGACTTTTATCAGTAACTCGAGTCATCCACTGCAAGTTTTGATGACTCGAGTCACTGTCTCTTTATAACTCGAGTTGCAAGCCTGTAAAATTGTTTTTCACGTTGTAAAACTCAAGTAAATGTTTATGTAACTCAAGTCACTGAAAACTTTTATCAGCAATTCGAGTCATCCACTGCAAGTTTTGATGACTCGAGTCACTGGCTCTTTATAACTCGAGTTGCAAGCCTGTAAAATTGTTTTTCACGTTGTAAAACTCAAGTCAATGTTTATGTAACTCAAGTCACTGAAAACTT
>JANTPZ010153841.1:0-12220 GCA_025593235.1 Vachellia pachyceras | reverse complement strand
ACCATTCAATTCTAAGAGCGTTAAATGTGTAATTCCTGTAACCCTAATCTCAATCAAAAAAAGTTATGGCAATTATATGTTCAAAGAGATGAATATTTTTTAAACAAACCATGATTTGCGTAATATTAAAAAAAATTGAGTCAGAGAGGATGTTTCCATTCAATTCTGAGAGCGTTCAATGTGTAATTCCTGTAACCCGAATCTCATTCAAAAAAAAATATGGAAATTTTATGTTTAAAGAGATGAATATTTTTGAAACAAGCAATGATTTGTGTAATATTAAAAAATCTGAGTCCCTGAGGATGTTTCCATTCAATTCTGAGAGCGTTCAATGTGTAATTCCTGTAACCCGAATCTCGTTCAAAAAAAATATGGAAATTTTATATTTAAAGAGATGAATATTTTTGAAACAAGCAATGATTTGTGTAATATTAAAAAATCTGAGTCCCTGAGGATGTTTCCATTCAATTCTAAGAGCGTTAAATGTGTAATTCCTCTATCCCTAATCCCGATCAAAAAAAAGATGTGGCAATTTTATGTTCAAACAGATGAATATTTTTTAAATAAACCATGGTTTGTGTAATACTTAAAAAAACTGAGTCAGAGAGGATGTTTCCATTCAATTCTGTGAGCGTTAAATGTGTAATTACTGTAACCCTAATCTCGTTCAAAAAGAGATTTGGCAGTTTTATGTTCAAAGAGATAAAAATTTTTAAACAAACCATGATTTGTGTAATACTCTAAAACAACTGAGTCAAGACGATGTTTCCATTCAATTCTAAGAGCGTTAATTGTGTAATTCCTCTATCCCTAATCTCGTTCAAAAAAAGATATGGCAATTATATGTTCAAAGAGATGAATATCTTTTAAACAAACAATGATTTGTGTAATATTAAAAAAACTGAGTTAGAGAGGATCTTTCCATTCAATTTTAAGACCGTTAAATGTGTAATTCCTGTAACCCCAATCTCCTGCAAAAAAATATATGGAAATTTTATTTCGAAAGATATGAATATTTTTTAAACTAACCATGATCTGTGTAATATTAAAAAAAACTGAGTCAGAGAGGATGTTTCCATTCAATTCTAAGAGCGTTTAATGTGTAATTCCTGTAACCCTAATTTCGTTCAAAAAACAGATATGGAAATTTAATGTTCAAAGAGATGAATATTTTTTAAACAAACCATGATTTGTCTAATATTAAAAAAATTGAGTTGGGGAGGATGTTTCCATTCAATTTCAAAAGTGTTAAATGTGTAATTCCTGCAACCCCAATCTCGCTGAAAAAAAAAGATATGGAAATTTTATGTTCAAAGAGATGAATATTTTTTAAACAAACCATGATTTGTGTAATATTAAAGAAAACACAGTCCCTGAGGATGTTTGCATTCAATTCTAAGAGCGTTATATTTGTAATTCCTCTATCCCTAATCTCGTTCAAAAAAAGATGTGGCAATTTCATATTCAAAGAGATGAATATTTTTCAAACAAACCATGATTTGTGTAATATTAAAAAAACATAGTTAGAGAGGATGTTTCCATTCAATTCTAAGAGCGTTAAATGTGTAATTCCTGTAATCCCAATCTTGTTCAAAAACAATATGTACATTTTATGTTCAGAGAGCTGAATATTTTTTACAAAAACCACGATTTGTGTAATATTAAAAAAAACTGAGTCCCTGAGGATGTTTCCATTCAATTCTAAAAGTGTTAAATGTGTAATTCCTGTAACCCTAATCTCGTTCAAATAACATGTGGCAATTATATGTTTAAAGAGATGAATATTTTTTCAACAAACATGACTTGTGTAATACTAAAAAAAACTGAGTCAGAGTGGATATTGCCATTCAAAAAAAGTGATAAATGTGTAATTCCTGTAACCTAATCTCGTTCAAAAAAAGATATGGCAATTATATGTTCAAAGAGATGAATATTTTTTTAAACAAACCATGATTTGTGTAATATTAAAAAAAGCTGAGACAGAGAGGAAGTTTTCATTCAATTGTAGGAGTGTTAAATGTTTAATTCCTGTAGGCCCAATCTCGTTAAAAAAAAGGTATGGAAATTTTATGTTCAAAGAGATGAATATTTTTTAACCAAACCATGATTTGTGTAATATTAAAAAAATTGAGTTAGGGATGTTTCCATTCAATTTCAAAAGCGTTAAATGTTCCTGCAACCCCAATCTCGTTAAAAAAAAGATATGGAAATTTTATGTTCAAAGAGGTGAATGTTTTTTAAACAAACCATGATTTGGGTAATATTAAAAAAAAGGCAGTTTGTGAGGATGTTTGCATTCAATTGTAAGAGCGTTATATTTGTAATTCCTGTATCCCTAATCTCGTTCAAAAAAAGATGCGGTAATTTCATATTCAAAGAGAATAATATTTTTTAAACAAACCATGATTTGTGTAATATTAAAAAAACATAGTCAGAGAGGATGTTTCCATTCAATTCTAAGAGCGTTAAATGTGTAATTCCTGTAACTCCAATCTCGTTCAAAAACAATATGTACATTTTATGCTCAAAGAGATGAATATTTTTTAAACAAACCATGATTTGTGTAATATTAAAAAAAACTGAGTCCCTAAGGATGCTTCCATTCAAATCTAAGAGCGTTAAATGTGTAATTCCTGTATCCCTAATCTCGTTCAAAAAAGATGTGGCAATTATATGTTCAAAGAGATGAATATTTTTTCAACAAACCATGACTTGTGTAATACTCAAAAAAAAACTGAGTCAGAGAGGATATTGCCATTCAATTCTAAGAGTGTTAAATGTGTAATTCCTGTAACCTAATCTCGCTCAAAAAAAGATATGGCAATTATATGTTCAAAGAGATGAATATTTTTTTAAACAAACCATGATTTGTGTAATATTAAGAAAGCTGAGTCAGAGAGGAAGATTTCATTCAATTCTAGGAGCGTTAAATGTTTAATTCCTGTAGGCCCAATCTCGTTCAAAAAAAAAAGATATGGAAATTTTATGTTCAAAGAGATGAATATTTTTTAACCAAACCATGATTTGTGTAAAATTAAAAAAACTGAGTCAGAGAGGATGTTTCCATTCAATTTGAAGAGCGTTAAATGTGTAATTCCTGTAACCCCAATCTCCTTCAAAAAAAAGATATGGAAATTTTATGTTCAAAGAGATGAATATTTTTTAAACAAACCATGATTTGTGTAATATTAAAAAAAAGGCAGTCCGTGACGATGTTTGTATTCAATTCTAAGAGCGTTATATTTGTAATTCCTGTATTCTTAATCTCGTTCAAAAAAATATGTGGCAATTTCATATTCAAAGAGATGAATATTTTTTAAACAAACCATGATTTGTGCAATACTAAAAAAATGAGTCAGAGAGGATGTTGCCATTCAATTCTAGGAGCATTAAATATTTAATTCTTGTAACCCCAATCTCGTTAAAAAAAAAAGATATTGAAATTTTATGTTCAAAGAGATGAGTATTTTTTAAACAAACCAAGATTTGTGTAATATTAAAAAAACTGAGTCAGAGAGGTTGTTTCCATTCAATCCTAAGAGCGTTAAATGCGTAATTACTGTAACCCCAATCTCGTTCAAAAAAAAAGATATGGAAATTTTATGTTCAAAGAGATGAATATTTTTTAAACAACCCATGATTTGTGTAATATTAAAAAAACTGAGTCGCTGAGGATGTTTCCATTCAATTCTAAGAGCGTTAAATGTGTAATTCCTGTATCCCTAATCTCGTTCAAAAAGGGATGTGGCAATTTTAAGTTCAAAGAGATGAATATTTTTTAAACAAACCATGATTTGTGTAATACTAAAAAAAAACTGAGTCCCTGAGGATGTTTCCATTCAATTCTTAGAGCGTCAAATGTGTAATTCCTGTATCCCTAATCTCGTTCAAAAAAGATATTGCAATTTTATGTTCAAAGAGATCAATATTTTTTCAACAAACCATGATTTGTGTAATACTAAAAAAAACTAAGTCAGAGAGGATGTTGCCATTCAATTCTAAAAATGTTCAATGTGTAATTCCTGTAACCCTAATCTCGTTCAAAAAAAGATATGGGAATTATATGTTCAAAGAGATGAATATTTTTTAAACAAACCATGATTTCTTTAATATTAAATAAAAACGGAGTCAGAGAGGATGTTTCCATTCAATTCTAAGAGTGTTTAATGTGTAATTCCTGTAACCCCAATCTCGTTCAAAAACAATATGTACATTTTATGTTCAAAGAGATGAATATTTTTTAAACAAACCATGATTTGTGTAATATTAAAAAAAACTGAGTCCCTAAGGATGTTTCCATTCAAATCTAAGAGCGTTAAATGTGTAATTCCTGTATCCCTAATCTCGTTCAAAAAAGATGTGGCAATTATATGTTCAAAGAGATGAATATTTTTTCAACAAACCATGACTTGTGTAATACTAAAAAAAAAGAGTTAGAGAGGATATTGCCATTCAATTCTAAGAGTGTTAAATGTGTAATTCCTGTAACCTAATCTCGTTCAAAAAAAGATATGGCAATTATATGTTCAAAGAGATGAATATTTTTTTAAACACACCATGATTTGTGTAATTTTAAAAAAGCTGAGTCAGAGAGGAAGTTTTCATTCAATTCTATGAGCGTTAAATGTTTAATTCCTGTAGCCCCAATCTCGTTCAAAAAAAAAGATATGGAAATTTTATGTTCAAAGAGATGAATATTTTTTAACCAAACCATGATTTGTGTAATATTAAAAAAATTGAGTTAGGGAGGATGTTTCCATTCAATTTCAAAAGCGTTAAATGTGTAATTTCTGCAACCCCAATCTTGTTGAAAAAAAAAAGATATGGAAATTTTATGTTCAAAGAGATGAATATGTTTTAAACAAACCATGATTTGTGTAATATTCAAAAAAAGGCAGTCCGTGAGGATGTTTGCATTCAATTCTAAGAGAGTTATATTTGTAATTCCTGTATCCCTAATCTCGTTCGAAAAAAGATGTGGCAATTTCATATTCAAAGAGATGAATATTTTTTAAACAAACCATGATTTGTGCAATACTAAAAAAATGAGTCAGTGAGGATGAGCGTTAAATGTTTAATTCCTGTAACCCCAATCTCGTTCAAAAAAAAAGATATTGAAATTTTATGTTCAAAGAGATGAGTATTTTTTAAACAAACCAAGATTTGTGTAATATTAAAAAAACTGAGTCAGAGAGGTTGTTTCCATTCAATTCTAAGAGCGTTAAATGCGTAATTCCTATAACCCCAATCTCGTTCAAAAAAAAAGATATGGAAATTTTATGTTCGAAGAGATGAATATTTTTTAAACAACCCATGATTTGTGTAATATTAAAAAAAACTGAGTCACTGAGAATGTTTCCATTCAATTCTAAGAGCGTTAAATGTGTAATTCCTGTATCCCTAATCTCGTTCAAAAAAGATGTGGCAATTATATGTTCAAAGAGATGAATATTTTTTCAACAAACCATGACTTGTGTAATACTCAAAAAAAACTGAGTCAGAGAGGGTATTGTCATTCAATTCTAAGAGTGTTAAATGTGTAATTCCTGTAACCCTAATCTCGTTCAAAAAAATTTATGGCAATTATATGTTCAAAGAGATGAATATTTTTTAAACAAACCATGATTTGTGTAATATTAAAAAAAGCTGAGTCAGAGAGGATGTTTTCATTCAATTCTAGGAGGGTTAAATGTTTAATTCCTCTAACCCCAATCTCGTTCAAAAAAAAGATATGAAATAATTCTTAAAGCAAGATAGAATAAAAGTCACCGTGAGAGAAGAAAGATGATGAACACAAAGGTTTATCCTGGTTCGATCTTCTTGATCTACGTCCAGTCCTCAGGACACCCTCGATATTTCCAAATCCACTATCTGCAAAGAAATAGGCTTCATAAGCAATTACAACCTGGGAGTCACTTCCCTTTCACTTTCTACTAAAACAGAGTTTAACACTCTCTGTTTCTTTCTCACTACCAGTACAATTGACTCAAGGCTTTATCCTTGATCTTCTCACAGATATAAAGTATTTTTGGCCTCAGTAAATTCTCTCAAAAGAGTATATATGGCTAATACTGAAGAACAGAAAGAATTAATGAATACACAGAAGAAGTAGGTATGGCTTTGAATGCTCATAATGTCCGTCTCTATGTTCTTCATTTAATGTTTGATCCTTTTATAGACGAGAGTCTCTTAAATGTCCGTTAGACTGTATTTAGTATCCGTTACTCCCATTACTAACCATTCAGCTTCTTCATAAATGGCATTTAATGTCTTTGGTCAGTCGAGGTTGAATGATGCAGAGGAACATTAAATTGTCCGAGCCTCAAACCATGCCCTGTGTTTCTCTACCTCTTTTTAATGTTTCTATCTGTTGCATTTATGACAGCAGTTAAGATTCAAAATGTCGTTGCACAGATAAGGAAAGTAGATAAAAAGTATAGGTAGAGTATGTCAGATGCAAAGCTGTCAGAAGGAGAGAGAGAGCTAGTACTCGAGTGAAAGATTTTGGTACTCGAGTGTTGCTCAAAAGATTTTCAAAGAAAGGCTTAACACTTTGATGAAGTACTCGAGTATTGAGTGAAAGTGTTTTGATAAAGGTCAAATACTCGAGTGACAAAATCTAATAATTGAGTGTTGATAACACTTTCTAAGAATACTCGAGTGTTCTGTGCAAGTGATGAAAAATAATTTTGACAGATCATGATACTCGAGTGTAGAAATCATAATACTCGAGTGTTATAATTACTTGAAGTGTTGATATAGAGTGTTGATGAACAGTGAAAGTTTTTAGCTCGACACTCGAGTGATGAAAAGATGGTACTCGAGTGTTGGCAATGCTGGCAGTCAATACTTGCAGTGTTGGCTTCAAGTGTTGAGGTTAGGTCACAACACTCGAGTGCTAAAAAATCTGTGCTCGAGTGTTAACTCAAGAGCCTCAACACTCGAGTGCCAAAAATCCAATACTCGAGTGTTGGCTTATGCTGTGAGCCAATGCTGGAAGTGTTAGCTGACAGTGTTGAGAAAAATGGTCAACACTCGAGTGCTGAAAATCAGGACTCGAGTATTGGCAATACTTTCAGCCAATACTTGAAGTGTTGACTTGAAGTGTTTTCCAAAGACCACAACACTCGAGTGTTATAAACCCAGTGCTTGAGTGTTGGCTTCTGCTATCAGCTTACACTTGCAGTATTCCATGACAGCATTGTTTTGAAATATATTTTTAGCCTAATGCTCGAGTACTAACTTCCAATACTCGAGTATTGCAACACTCTATGCCAATGCTTGAAGTGTTCACTCAGAGTATTGATCAAAAACTTATTTCCAAAGTGCAGTACTCGAGTGCAACAACATAGTACTCGAGTATTGACAACAATTTATGTCAATACTTGGAGTGTTGCCTGAGAGTACTGAATTTTCTTAAGTTCAAAAAGGTGCAGTGCTCGAGTATTGAGTTCCAATACTCAAGTACTGTCAACACTTTGACACAACACTCGAGTGACTTCATGAAGTATTGAATCAACATATTGAAACTTGGATTCTGAAATCATTTTTGCAAACTTTTATCATTATTTTGTTATCATCAAAACAAGGTACCAATATTCTCCCCCTTTTTGATGATGACAAAACCAAAAAATCAGAAATTCTAAAGCTTATAGTAGATCACAGAGTAGATAACACAGATAACATCTAGAATCAAAATACACTTCATTCAAAATAAAAACTGAGTCATATCAAGAGTACACAAGCAGTTAAAAATAGAAATTACAAGAAATTTTAAACAAGAAAAGGCAGTCTGATTTCTTTTTATCATCAACAAGAAGGGTCAGTGAGAGGGAGAGGTGGAACATCAAAAGGCTGAGGATCAATGGGCTGAGAGTCAGTGGGCTGAGGATCATCAAAAGTAGCAGGGGGATCTGTAGGAGGAAGTGGATCATGAGAGGGCTGAGGAACAGATGGGGGCTGATAGTCTGGCTGAAGAAAAGAGGATGTGAAGTCAATCATGGTCATGACTGCTTCAGGTGAGGGATCCTCAATGGCAAGTACTCTTCCATCCAACCCTGTGACCTTGTTCTGCAACCCATCAAGTTTCTCCACAACTTCAACCTTGAAATGAGACAATTCCTCAACCATCTTGTGAAGAGCAATTTCAAAATTCTTCCCACTGAAGAAATCATTAGCAGCCTTCAAAATGGTACTCATGTAGGTCTGTGAATGAGTCTTGAAATTATCCACAAAAGCCTCACTCATTTTGCCAAACTCAGTCTCCATAAAGTGCTGGATGGCAGCATGAGCAAATGAAGGAGCTGAGGTAGGCTGAGGAGGGGCAGAAGATTGAGCCTCATCTTGTCCTTGAGAGGCTGCAGAGGTTGCTCTTCTCTTTCTCTGTTTGGCTTGCACTGGGGGATTTTCAACACTATATTCATTCTCCTGAGATGAGTTTCTCCAAATATAGTTGGCTCAACCACTTTATCAACAATGTACCAAATCTTAAGATTTTTCAATATAAATGAAACTAGAGAGGGATATGGTACAGTCATCCTTTTGGAGCTAGAGTTCACAAACCTCCACATCTCATCATAAATCATCTCTCCAACATTTCTCTTTTCCTTTTTCAAAATTCTAGCCATATTAGCATAATCCATTGATGCAAAGTGAGTGTAATTGCCACTCTTATTCACTATACATCTAGAGTAGATGTAGTGAATGACTCTCTGTAGGGGTGGCATGGCTGATGGATCAAAGGCTAGAATCCCAGTGAATGTCTCCCCAGGCCTCAACACTTCAAAAATTTCAGCATTTGTTAAGGATAAAGGTTCATCAAACTCAGTAATCCCTAGGAATCCATTCAGAATCTCAGGGGTAATATTGATTTCTTTGCTACTGATTGATGTGGTTAATGACGTGGATACAACTTCTTCATCTTCATTTCTTACAGAATGTGAAGACATGTTATTATAGAAAATCCTCACTATCTCAGGGTAAAACTATCCTTAATTTGGATCAGGGGTTTATAATGATTTAGAAACTCAGAAATTTTTACCACATCCTGTCTACCTCTTTAATATCCACATATACAGCAGGACATAAAGGCCTATTCTTCATTTTCTCTTCATAAGCAGAAGAATTAAGGATAATTACCAAGTTTGTGTTGAACCCATCTGGAGCCTTAGGCAATTTTGTTCCCTTTTTCTTCCCTTTTCCCTTTGGTTTTGCTCTTGAAGAAATAGCAATGGCAGTCTCAGGAGTGGTGCCTTCGCTCTCTGTCTCTGAGTTTGTGGCAGCAGGTTGAGTGGGTACTGATTGAGAAGATGTGATCAAAAGTCCCTTGCCCTTTTCTTTCAGGAAGGATTTGGGCTGCCCAGCACTTGATTTCTGTGAGACAGGGGCCACTGTGTCCTCAGAGGGTTTTGCAATTCTTACTCGTTTGGATAGAGGTTGAGAACCTGACTTTGATTCAGAGGAAGTACTCTTCCCTTTGCCGGTAGTGGATTTTGTTCGAGCCATAATGAACTTGGAGCACAGAATGAAGATTTTGAGGAAGAGGGGTTTCTCGGCGATAAGAGTGAAGAAGAGAGAATTTGAGGGATTAATTGAGTGAAATGAAGAGTGATAATGAGGGAGTTTCACCGGAAAAAGGTTTCTGAGAAAGATTGTAACGGTCTGATGACAGTTACTTCAATTCGGGCAGAGAGGATTTTGGAGTACTCGATTGTTAGGGTTCGAGTGTTAATGACAAAAGGGAGTATAAGTAATCAGAAGCTGCCAGTACTCGAGTGTTGACATTTTGTGCTCGAGTGTTAGTGTTTAGTGCTCGAGTGCAAAGTGTCAGTGCTCGAGTGATAACACATAAAGATGAATAGACTAGGCAGTACTCGAGTGCCAGAAATTTATGCTCGAGTGCTGAGTTACAGTGCTTGAGTATTGATTTTCTGTGCTCGAGTATTGAAGTCCTGAACCATACAAACACATAACAGAGATCAACACTTGAGTATTAATATACCTGTGCTCAAGTGTTGAGGTTTCAACATATAACAGAGGTCAACACTCGAGTATTGATAAACTTGTACTTGAGTATTGTACTTCGGCACTTCAAGTATTGTTTCACAGTACTCGAGTACTGTGGAATTTTAAATACAGAAAACTTACTTTGCTCGAGCATTAAAATTGAATGCTCGAGTATTACCTATACTTTCACCATTCACTCGAGTGCTGTCTGGAAGTGATTAGTCTGATGCCTTATTTAGGCTTAGCACTCGAGTGCTCTTTCATTCATGCTCGAGTGTTCCATCTCTCACTTCAAGTGTTCCATCATTCATGCTCGAGTGCTGTACTTCACACTTCCAAAATTTGGATTATTGCTTGAGTGCTCATACTTTTAGTGCTGCAAGTGCTGATTCAGAACACCTGCAAAACTTTGACAAAACACTCCGAAGCTCAAGTTAGTAAGAGTTAATCATCAAAACAACTTTGAATCAACATTAAATATCTTACTTACAATTCATTGGGATTTACCATTCCTAATTCTCTTCTGATATTGACAAATTGTTCTCTGGCCAATGGTTTTGTAAAAATGTCTGCTACTTGAAGATGAGTTGGAATGAATTCAACCTTGATATCCTTCTTTTGCACATGATCCCTTATAAAATGATGTCTAATATCAATGTGCTTGGTTCTTGAGTGATGCACAGGATTCTTGGTTAGATTGATGGTACTAGTGTTGTCACAGTAAATAGGAATTTCATTGAACACCATTCCCAAATCTTAAAGTTGCTGCTTCATCCACAAGACTTGAGCACAACAACTTGCAGCAGTAATATATTCAACTTCTGTTGAGGATAATGACACAGTTGATTGCTTTTTGCTGAACCAAGAAACCAAGGCTCCACCAAGAAATTGACATTGGCCACTTGTGCTTTTTCTATCAGTTTTGTATCCAACATGATCTGAGTCTGAATATGCAATTAGTTGATCATTTCCTCCTTTTGGATACCAAATCCCTAGATCACTTGTACCGGCAAGATGTCTGAAGATTCTTTCCACATTTTCAGCATGTGATTCCTTAGGAGCTGATTGATATCTTGCACACATTCCAATACTAAATTGGATTTCTAGTCTACTTGCTGTGAGATAAAGAAGTAATCCAATCATCCCTCTGTATCTTTTGATGTCATAGTCTTTTCCATTTGCATCTGCATCAAGGAGTGCTGTGGAACTCATGGGAGTGTCAGCATTTTTGCATTAATCCATTCCAAACTTCTTCAGCAACTCTCTGAGATATTTTGCCTGATTGATAAAGGTGACATTCCTTCTTTGCTTTATTTGAAGACCAAGAAAGAAATTTAGTTCTCCCATCATAGACATCTCAAATTCTGCCTGCATCATCTTAGCAAATTCTTGGCAGAGATTATCATTAGTAGCACCAAGAATAATATCATCAACATAAATTTGTACAACCAATATATTTGATTTTGAATGTTTAATAAACAAAGTTGTATCAACCTTTCCTCTGAAAAAAATCTTTGTTAATTAAGAAATTACTTAATCTTTCATACCAAGCTCTTGGAGCTTGTTTCAAACCACAAAGGGCTTTCTTTAGTTTGTAAACATAGTTTGGTTTGGAAACATCTTCAAAACCTGGAAGTTGCTCAACAAAAACTTCTTCCAAAATAAAACCATTTAAGAAAGCACTTTTGACATCCATTTGAAATAATTTGAAATCCATTATACATGCAAAAGCAAGTAGCATACGAATAGCTTCTAATCTTGCTACAGGTGCATAGGTTTCATCATAATCAATACCTTCTTCTTGATTATAACCTTTTGCAACCAATCTTGCTTTGTTTCTAACAATGATCCCTTATTCATCAAGTTTATTCCTAAAAACCCATTTTGAACCAATAACAGGATGATCCTTGGGTCTAGGAACTAAGTCCCAAACTTGATTTCTTTCAAATTGATTTAGTTCTTCTTCCATAGCAATTATCCAATCATTGTCAGTCAAAGCTTCCTCAACATTCTTGGGCTCTATTTGAGATATGAAAGCTAAAAATTGAGCCTCATTAAATCTTTTTCTGGTACGTACACCTTCACTCATCTCTCCAATCACTTGATTGATGGGATGATTGTGGATGTACTTCCAGGCTCTTGGTTGAGGAGATTGAGGAAGTTCATCTGATTGTTCATTTTCAAAAGTTTGAGTTGGCTGACAATCAGTTGAACT
>JANTPZ010153839.1:4271-32488 GCA_025593235.1 Vachellia pachyceras | reverse complement strand
AAATCTTTAAAATTCCATAATTCCTCATCCAGACCGAATTTCAACAATCGGTTGAATCTCTGGTAATCAGTGAGTTCTGCTCTATCTTTTGGGCATCTGTTAATTTTTCTGATTTTTGGTCAACCATTTGACTTTTTGACTTTGACTTTGTCAAATGACCAAAATGCCCTTTCATAGTCTAACTTTTCATAAATTCCTATCTTGCCCTTGACTTCGTTGCCCTTGAGGTCACCCATCCTGAAATTGCTCCAGGGACTAGCACCCTTAACTTCACTATTCCTACCAGCTTTCATCCACCGGGCCAAATCTAATAACTCGACTTACGGCCCAACAGCATCAACTTTTTCCGTACTTTATATCCGTGGGCTCTAACTTGACTTTTGACTACTAGTTTAGCCCTTTTTATCCAATGATCATATTGCCCTTGGTCTTTATACTTAATAACATTTATGTCCCTGGCTTACATTCTTAGAAATCTCAAAGCCTTAGAACTAAATTGACCAGGATCTTTTAAGTCCACTGACATCTTCTTTTTCTATACTTTTATTTCTGGGCCTTGTCTTATCTTATGACTATCAATTTGGCCTTTATGTCGGCTTACAGAAAAGGGTGGATATTACACACAGTGCTCTTGGATATCTTCCAAGTATGCTCTTGGAGATCTTAAAACCATAAAAATCATGGCATAACATCCATATAATAAACATGTCGTTATCAAGATGCAACAAAACTTGCAAAAACGCACAAAACCCCCTTTTGGTTTTATAAGAGTCCTACAAGTTCAAGACTTGATTTTTATGGAACTTAAGGCTTCTAAAATCCATCTCTTAGCTTTACCATACACAAAACATAATTTTAAAGCCAATGGAACCATCAAAATATCGAAAATCACTGCCCCTTTTTTTCTTGGCTTAGCCGAGAATTAGCCCCAAATAGGGAAAATGAGTTTTTCAAACTTTGTTCTTGTAACCATGTGTTTTCTTGCTTCCAAAAACCCTTTTCTTAACATTGATCAACTTAAGTATACCTCCCCTTAGGCCAAATGAAATTTGGGTAGCACCTCCCCATAATATGGAGCTTCCCATAAGTTTTACAACAACTTAGAACAACCATCAACATATCTTTTACTACTCAAGAAACAACTTGCAACCCTTTACCACCTTTAAAACCTTTTCTTTTCCATTTTCAACTCTTGAAATCCTAGCTATTATCTTCCCAAAAGAGAGGCTCATTCAAGAAAACAACTCAAGAGAAAGGTATTAGAAGTTGCAAGAATTAGAGAAATGGAAAGGGTTGATGGTGTGGATGAGTTACCTTAGGATTGTGGAACTTGGCGTTCTCTTCTTTCTTGCTTGGAGGTGGCGTGATTTTCCTAGAGAGAAGGAGGAGAAAAATCTGATCACAAAAGAGAGAGATGGCGACTGCCAAAATGGGTAAAGAGAGAGGAATTTGTGTTTTTTAAAATCCCATGTAAAATGAATGTGTGGATGATATTATGTCTTGGGGACCAAGTCTTAGAATACTAGGTGGAGATAGTGCCACATGTCCCCATTTAATTGCTTGCTGAAAAGTGACTTTTCAGACTTCCCTTGCTGGTATGGTTGGGCTAACTGGGCCTCTGCTCGTCCGGTTACTTGATCTGGTGGCATGCGTTTCCGTAAAGTAACCTTTACTCAGGTAACTATCTTTTTACTTTTCCGGAGGCTTTATCTCTCATGTGGCACCATTCCCTAGGCCTCCTTGCCTAGGTGGCGTCATGTCCTAGCCCAAAACATCTCCTGGTTTCCCTCGTAACTCGTCAGGATTCCTCGATTTGCATTCAACACCGTAAAATGTGCTTTCGGTGGACAATTTGACTTAAGGGCATTGAAAAATTCTATATTTTTCCTTGATACTGTAGCCCTTTTCTGTTCCTCAAAATTCTTCCCGGGTTTTCCACAATTAATTTTCTAAGAAAATCCATTTTCGGGGCTTCCGGGCACTGTTGATCTCCTTATTTCGAATATGCCTGCACTGGATACTGGGTAATAATTTTATTAAATATTTTATGGCCTAGCTAAAATTTTCTTAGTTCGGGTCTCTGGCATTTGAGAACTCCTGCTACCTCAAATAAGTAGTTCTCGGTCGTCCTTAACTCCAAAATCCTTTAATTACAAAAATGCCATTGCCTCATCTTACTTCCCACTTATTTACGAAAATGCCACTACCTTCTTATTTCTTTCTTAATTACCAAAACGCCATCACTTTTTCTACTCTTTTTTAATTTCAACTTTACCCTTTGTTGACTTTTGACATTTTTTGCCAACTTTGGCTTTTTGGTCAACTTTTACTTTTGGGTTGACTTTGACATTGTGGTCAACTTTGACTTTTAGTTGACTTTTAACCAAATTGCCAAAATGTCCTTATTATTTAATGACATTTTATGCCCTAGGTCTTTTAATCAAAATGACCATTTTACCCTTGTCATTTGTGCCAAATGACCATTTTGCCCTTTGGTCTTTTTTACTTGAAATTCTCAAGACTAGGGACTTAGTCGATCATCCTTTCTTGTCTATAGGCATTTTCCTTTCCAAATGAAAAATAGGAAATTCCTAGCATATTTGACTCGTTCTTGTGGGGTAAGGCCAAATGATAACTGTTATCTTTAACTTTTATGCTCTCAGCACATCTCTTTAGCTGAGCTTCTTAACCTTAAAGACTGACCTGATCTTCATTATTGAAGATATCTTTCAAAAATATATAGTCTCCACCCTTAGCTTTAATGGTCGTCTTCTCTAATTGGCAAGGCTAACTTACTCATTAGTCACATCTTTATTGGATTTAATCTTCTTAGCCATTCAATTTGTTGTTTAGAATCATGCCAATTTCTTCCTTTGCTATGGTTTCTTGACCTTTAATAATTGACCATCTTTTCAAAAATAAATTTCTAAGGAAAATCTTAGTTACTTCCTCATATTTAATTGGTCTTCTCCTTTAGTTATCCTTACTATTTGCTAACTTTAATTGTCTAGCACTTTCTGCATCTTTGCCCTTAACTTACTCTTTAGTCTTTTTCTTTTCTTCATACTCATAGCCTCACAATAGGCTTTGGAGAGATATAATATTCTTTGCTGAACTTTAGTATTCCGAATCTTAGCACTCCAATAGGGAACTTATAAGATCTCTTACTTCCCTTAGCTCTTCGGTGTTTTCATCGTTCAGAGAAACTTTTACTTTACGATCTAAATCTCTCATCATTTGACTAGCCTCATGCTTATCTACTCGTGTTTATGCTGGAGGCCTTAAGTTCCAATCTTAAAAGCTTTCTAACATTCTTTGCTTCTTCGACTCATCTTGCTCTTTAGCTGGCCTGATTACAACTCATTTAGGACTTGTAGCTCTATTATGTACTTACTTTTCTTTACTTTCCCTTTTTGGGAATTGGAATAAACTTACTCTAATTGACAGCTGGCCTATCTAAGGAAATAGTCAAGGGCACTCTCTCTATACTAGCTATCCATCATGAGGATATTTTCTTATCTTGAGCCCATTCCTAGTCACCTCATTCTCATGTTCTAAGAGCAGAATCATGCTTATACTCCGAGACTCTTCATAGACTCCTTTATTGAGGTCCACTATGACCTTATACGCATTCACGCCATTCAGTAGGCTTGGTCCCAGACCTTGTCATAACATCACGAAGGGAGTCATTCTTGCTCTTTAGAAACCTTAGACCATGGAACATAGGTTAAGGATAAGTTATCTATCCTCAATGATAACTAGACTGATAATTTCCCAATACTAACCATAGGAACCAACACTGTCTTCTAAGATCTTACTTATTCCTTTTTGTTGCTTAAGCACTTTTCTAAAACTTATCTTTTCTTTCATGCCTCTTAGCTCAACATTCTCAGGCCATATCTCTTTTGCTATGCTTCTTGAATTCTCGGACATTGATTCATTCCTTTGGCTTATTTCTTCAATGTCTGTTCAATGCTAATCTGCTATATCTCTGGATTCATCAATCCTTACTACTTATTTAATCTTTACTAATACACTGTAGAGAAAGAGGATTATCATTATGCTATTCTCATTTGCTCATCTGGTACCCAAACCTTTTTAGGGAATTCTGTCTCTGACTGCCATTAGCTCATTCTTCCTCTCTTCATATTGAGAACTATTTACTCCACATGTCTTACTGTTACTCTTTTGTTTATCATGGGATAATATAGGAAGCACACAATGGTTTCCCATTGGAGTCTTATTTATTCCTGTATATCAAGAATTTTCTTTTCTCCCCGTCTCTCAGGAAGTAGCTTGCCTTGTGCTAGGGCAATAGTCCCACGTACCCCTGTCTATCAGGGTTTTCCTTTCTTCCTGTCTATCAGGAAGTAGCTCGCCTAACTACAGTGATTCACTTGAATGCGATGACTTTAATCATCATACGCCTAACTATGGCGATGACATGGGAAAAATCACCATTCCAAACTTTAAAGAGATACTTTTTGGCTAAAGCATTCTCTGATATGCTTTTTGTTGAGTACTTCCTCTTCTCATACTAATGCAACGACTTTGTCCCAATTAGGGAATCTTTCCTATCTTTCTTATTCGATTAGTAGTGGCATTCACCGATCAGATTTTCACTTCTCACATTCATATTAGGCCTGATGGTTACACCTTTCTATGATGCCTGAGTATCACACCTTCAGCAACTCCAGTACTTCTGATACTGTCTACTTTCAAATTTCTTTAGATAATAAACCACAACTTATTCAACGTCTGCCCAACTCATTCTCATCTTAATTATCACAGGATATAGTTCAAAATAGTACTTTTGTATCATAACCATGTTTCAACTATTCATACATTATGCCTCTGTTTACCTCTGGCATTATAGTCACTAGACAAGATTTCATCCATGACTTTATCTAGTTATCCTAATTCTATAATGTATGGAACTTTATCTCTGATGGCATATTTTGTCCAGTACACTATCATATCCTAGCTCACTAATAGCTTAGGAGGCATAACAACCCCAAATATTACTAGGCTATCAAGGATTATTTCCTTAAACATCTCTTCCATCGCAATCTCAAAGGTAAGATTCAGTCTCATCTATCCTTTATCTCAAGTAGGCTCTATCTACAATGAGTTTAATACTTGCCACTCCCAGAGATTATATACTATTTTCTACTCTTTTATCATCATCATAGCCACCTATGTTATCTTTCTACTCAATGCATCGGAAACTACATTTTCTTTTACCCAGATAATACTTTATCTGGCAGTCATATTCTTTGAGCAATTCCATCCATCATCTCTGTCTCAAGTTCAGCTCTTTCTGATCTTGTAAATACCTGAGACTCTTAGGTCACAATATAGTTTGATGGTTGCTCCATATAAATAATGCCTCCATATCTTTAGAGCGTAAACTATCGCTTCTAGCTCCAATTCATGTGTGGGGTAATTTTCTTCATACTACTTTAACTGCCAAGATGCATACGCTACTACTCTCCCCTGTTACATTAAAACACATCCCAGTCCGTGCTTGCTAGCATCAGTATAGACCATATAGGTCTCCTTTAGATCAGGGACTATCAATACAGGGGCTGAGTTTAGCTTTCTCTTTAACTCTTGAAAACTATCCTGACATTTCTCATCCCACGTAAAAGACTGGTTCTTTATAGTGAGCTTAGTCAGTAGTAAGGCAATCCGAGAAAAGTTTTGTATAAAACATTAGTAATAACACGCTAGGCCCAAAGAGCTCCTAACTTCGGTTACTATCCTAGGTCAATTCCATCTCAGTACTGCCTATACGTGGGCGTAGTCTACTGCGACTCCTTCCTGAGAGATTAGGTACCCTAGGAAGTTCACTTTTGTTACTATCCTTGGCCGATTCCATCGCAGTACTACCTTTACTTTGCCGTGTCCACAGTGACTCCTTCCTCTTTCTTTCTAATAGTTTAGATTTTTGGATTAAGATCACTTTTTGGTGCAGAAAAGTTAGGGTTCTTGAGAGTGAAAATGAAAAAGAGAGGGACATAGAGAAAAAGATTGGTTGCAAATGACTCCTTGTATGATAATAGTTGATTGATGTATATATTGTATTGGTTTATTGTTTGTATGAATTTTTGGAATGACGAATATTAAGGGGAGATGCTGTCCAAAAGTATATTTGATAGGGAAGAGGTGTTTTTGAGCTAAATAATGCATGAGAAGTTGTTTAGGATCAAGAATAAGCTTATACACACAATGAAAATTTGAAAAATCATATTTGTGTTTATACCCTATTTTTCGGTAAGTGAAGAACAGATAAAAGGACTAAGTTTTTATGCTTCCATTGGCTTTAGAATGAAAAATTGTGTAGGGTGGAAATTGTTAGGGATAGATTTAAATAAGAGGGGTGAATTGGTCACATTTATAAATTAGAACAGAAATCAAATAAATTAAATAGAGATACTGAGAGAAGCTGAACACAAGCAACTTATCCTGATTCGGTCCACTTAACGTACGTCCAGTCCTCAGAGATCCTCTAAGATTTGTAATTCACTATCCAACAATAATCAAGACTCACAGAGCCTTTACAACCGAAGACACACTCCCCTTTATTACACATACTAAAACAGAGTCTCATGCACTCTGTATTTCAGCTCAAACTTAGCCCGAATGATTCAAAGTACCAATCTTGAATATCTCACAAATATATGAAGTAATTAAACATGATAAACTCTCTTTAAAGATTGATGATAAAGTTGTTGGAAATTGTGCCCTAGGGCCAATCATTGTACTTCTCACATTATTTATTTTAATGAATTTTCTCCATTTAATTATTATAAACTTTGCGTGTTTATTATGATAAATGCATCCATAGGCAAATTATGAATATTGTCCTAAATATCCCTGGTCAGGTATCTACGTGGGAACAAAGATAAAGCAAGACCAGTATGACTTTGATAAGGTATGGAGATACAAGTCAAAGTCATAGGCACTTGTAAGAGTACAAGGTGCTGGACCAACATGCTATGAGAAAGCTATATGGATTAAGTCATTAGCTTATCTCATATGTAATCACGTCACAATGCCCTTCAACCTGAGATCATCATGGATTCCTACATGAGATTCGCTAAGCTTTAACCTAGTCGAAAGTCACCTTTGACCGGCTGATGATAAAGGCTATGATCGGGCTTAAGGGTTTTCATGTGGAGGAATGTGAGTGATCAAGATGGGATTTGTCCCTCACATTGGTTGAGAGATATTACTGGGCCCCTCAGTGAGTGAGCTTAAGAAATGTATGGCCATGCTGTAACGAAAAGGGTTTTTCGTTTCTTTGATTAGACCACTCAGGGATCGAGAAAGTAATGGTCGAGAATAGGAGGATGACGTCATCCATGCCTTATCCTTGACCGAGATATCGAGTGACAAAAGGGACATGATGTGGTTGTATAAAAGGTTGCGTCATGTTAACGATCCCCATATGATTTGGGTAGTCGTAATGTCTTGCTAGAGACCGCTTGCGACTTGTGGGCTTATGGTGAGATTAGCCCACTGCCAACTTTATATGGGCCTATTGGGTCACACGCAAGAAGAGCCCAACATAAGCTTTATTTCAAAGGTTTATTCGAATTTTAAATATACGTGTATATATATTGAAATTTGAAATTGCACAATATTATAAAATTTGTGTGTGTTAGTTTAATTTATTTGATAAGTTAAATAACTAGCATCAATTTAATTTATAAAGATAAATTAAATCTGTTGGCTCATTATTTGGATTAATTAAATGGACATGATTTGATCAGATCAATGTAATCCAAATTAAGGTTGCAAAATTCAAATTTCAAATTCCGAATTTCAAGATTAGATCTTGAGTATCCTCTGGAAATTCGAATTTCAAGATTAGATCTAGAATATCTTTTGAAATTCAAATTTCAAGATTAGATCTAGAATATCTTTTGAAATTCGAATTTCAAGTTAGATCTAGAATATCTTTTTGAAATTCAAATTTCAAGATTAGATCTAGAATATCCTTCTGAAATTAAAGTTCAAATTTTTCAATATTAATAAAAGATTAATCCTTGATTATGATGCACCTATGAGCTTTATAAATATAAGTGCTCGTGAACAGAAGAGGCATCCCATTCTGAATTTGAATTCGTTCTTGAGCCATGAAACCCAAGAGAGGGAGAGAGTTAAACAAAGTGGCGCTAGCATGCTGCTATTGTTGGAGACTGTTCGCGTGGATACTGGTAGAGGGAGGCGATTGAAAGAACGTCGGCTCCTCATGATTGGAAGCAAGAGCGTGAAAGGTTGTGGAGTTTGAAGAGATCCAGGCGTAAAGGAAGGGACAATCTTAAAGCACAAAAGGTACGCCTTCTTCTCCTCGATCTAAACATCTTTGACAGATCCGTATTTGGGATGAGAAAATTTTAAATTCCGCTGCTTGTACGTCCTAATTCCAACAAAAGTACTGAAGCTCACAAGAGATATGAATACAGTGATAGAAGGTGGTTATGAAGAGCAATGGTGTATTAGATTCTTTCTCATTCGTCGTCACTTTCTGTCTTCAAAGCTTCTTCATTTATAGTTGATGTTTCAATAAATGTCTGTTAGAGAGAAGCTTTTACTCGTTACTCACACCAGCTGCATTTGTAGACTATCATTAATTCTCCATAAATGCTGTGATTCAACTGCCATACTGAAGGTTATTAATGCTTATCTTCATTCCTCGGATTACCTGTCCAGTTTCATGAAAGATCTGCAAGGCATTTATTAAGGCAGGTAACGTTTAAAAAGTTTAGACATGAGAGAAAAGTTTAGGAGAAGACTAGGCTTAGCTGTCATACGGATACACTATCAAAGAGAAAGATACTCGAGTTATGAATGGAACACTCGACTGTTAATCAGAGTAAGCAAGTGTTAATTTGAATTTTATGAGCTAGTGCTCGAGTTTGGAAAGTAATACTCAAGTTTTCATAATACTTTTAAGGTTATTTGAGTGTTTGCTGGGAGTATTATACAACATTTTCATTAAAAACTCGAGTTGTCGTAAGAGTGTTGAAAGAAAACATAAATACTTGAGTGTTGAAATCATGTACTCGAGTTTTAGGAACACTTTCAGATGCTACTCGAGTATTTAGCAAGGAGTTTCAAGTAATGTCTTTTTGAAATGCTATAATACTCAAGTGTTCATTCATAGTACTCGAGTGTTGACATACTTTTTACCATAACTCGAGTTCCCCAATGCAAGTGTTGCTTTTGTTCATAAGGAAAAGCCTGATACTCGAGTATTGGAAACCAATACTCGAGTGTTGACAACACTTCCATTGTAACTCAAATGTTTTGCTTCAAGTGATGTTCTATATTTTAAAAAAGAAGCACGATAGTCGAGTGTTACAAGCTAAAACTCGAGTGATGACAACACTTCCATTTCTAACTCGAGTGTTCTGCTTCAAGTGATGTTTTGAAAACCAGAACTTGAGTATTGACAACACTTTCACTGAATACTAGAGTTTCACTTGGAAGTATTTAGTTATAACGCAATTTAAGTTCCAACACTCGAGTTTTACAAAGTATCACTCGAGTGTTATTAATACCTCAAACTTATACTCGAGTTTTCATAGAGAGTTTTGAAATACAGAATTAGTTTTATCTCATAATAATCGAGTGAACAAAATCAATACTCGAGTATTGTTAACATTTCAATAATAACTCGAGTGCTGTATGAAAGTATTGGATTCTAACAAGTTTTCAAAGCTTAAATGCTTAGGTGTCAGAACATAATACTCAAGTATTATCAATACTTTCACACAAACTCCAGTTTCAATAGTTTTGAAAGTTTAAAACTCGATTACTTAAACATGTAACTCGAGTACTTGATCATGAACACATCAAAAACAATTTAAGCTTCATAATTCCTAAAATCACAATGTAATCATTTTGTTATCATCAAAATATGGTATCAACCGAAATGAGAAAAAGTTTTTGGAAGCATTGGAAATCATTTAGACAAGTTTTGAGGCTATAGGGTTTGTAATGTTCAAGAGGAAGCTTGTTAAGTTTTCATGGTTTTTATGGCTTGGTAGTGACTTGGAATTGATGGTTATGACATTATATTATGTATACAAAGGTGTATTATCAAAGACCACTCTTGGAAGGTTAAGGGATAACGCTTTCAAACCATGTTCAAGTTAGAGAACTAAGGAGCAAAACTCCTAACCTAATACTAATATTGTAAAGAAAATGTTTTGTGAGTTGTGTATGAATTGATGTTGAAAAATTTTGATGTTAGGTGTATGAATTGTGACTTTGATTGCTATGGCCATATGTATGTTATTGTCTATTTGAACATTTCATATTGATCTTATTCATACACTCATTTATGAAAGTTTGTGATGCACATTTACACATGTGTTAATGTGTTTTGCTATTGGGATTTCTTTGAAATCTCACTCTCCCCAACTAACAATTCCTAGGTCCAAGCTCAAGTAAGGGAAAGGGAAAGGTGAGTGAAGAATGAAAAAGGCACTATGTGATGATTCAATTGCCAAGTTATGTAACATG
Source organism: Vachellia pachyceras (assembly GCA_025593235.1). NCBI lineage: Eukaryota > Viridiplantae > Streptophyta > Magnoliopsida > Fabales > Fabaceae > Vachellia > Vachellia pachyceras. The sequence continues at coordinate 21,949 of JANTPZ010153839.1, read as the reverse complement.
TTTGTATTATATATTTTTAGTATTTTGTAGTTGGTGCAAACCCTAAACCTCCACTTGATAAGTATGTAAATATATGTGAATGCATGCACAGCTATGTACGAATAAGTTAGACAAGTTAAGCATGCCTTGGGGAAAAGTTTGGAATGGTAAATTTTACATAAAAGGGATCCAACATCCTTATAAAAATCCCTAAATTTGGGTTGTGAAGAAAATAGTAAACTGAGTCCAATTGAGCTGAAATTTTTTAGAAAAATAGTTCATATGGTGAGCTTTAAAATGAGTCTAAGATCAAACTTTTGATACAAGATGTTATGGTTTTCCAAAGTTAAGAGAAAAGAAGTTTTCGTTTCCTTGATCAAACTACTTAGGGATCGAGAAAGTAATGGTCAGGAATATCCTTTTTTGAAATCATATGGGCCTATAGGAAGTGTCGTGTTAACGATCCTCATGTGATTTAGGTAGTCACAGTCACTTGGTAGAGGCCACCTATGACTTGTGGGCTAATGCTGATATTAGCCTACTGCCAACTTCATATGGGCCTATAGGATCATATGCAAGAACAACCCAACATGAGCTTTAATTCTAGGGCTTATTCGAATTTTATATTTGGATTTATATATTTCAAAATGACAACAATATTATATGTTGTTTCAATATTTAATTTGTTTGATAAATTAAATCACTAACATTAATATACATGTTTAATTTATAAAGATAAATTAAATTCGTTGACTCATTGTTTGAATTAATTATATGGATATGATTTGATCAAATTAGATTAATTCAAATTAGAAATAAAAAATTCGAATTTCATGTTTTGAATTTCAAGATTAATGAAAATTAATCTTGAATACCTTTTGAATTTTTAATTCCAAGATTAATATAGATTAAGCTTGAATATCCTTTTTGAAATTTGAATTTCAAGATTAATAAAGATTAATCTTGAATATCCTTTTTGAAATTTGAATTTCAAGCCTAATAAAGATTAACTTGAATATCTATTTTGAAATTCGAATTTCAAGATTAATAAAAATTAATCTTGAATATCCTTTTTTGAAATTCGAATTTCAATATTAATAAAGATTAATCTTGAATATCCTTTTTTGAAATTCAAATTTCAAGCCTAATAAAGATTAACTTCAATATCCATTTTGAAATTCAAATTTCAAGATTAATAAAGATTAGTCTTGACTATCTTTTTAAATTAAAATTTCAAGATTAATAAAGATTAATCTTGAATATCCTTTTTTGAAATTTGACTTTCAAGACTAATAAAGATTAACTTGAATATCCCTTTTGAAATTCAAATTTCAAGATTAATAAAGATTAATCTTGAAGATTAAGAAAAGATTAATTCAAAATTTGAATTTTGAATATCTTTTGAGACCTTTATTTCAAATTTTAAAATTAATAAAAGATTAATCTTGAATTATTATGCTCTCTGTGAGTCCTATAAATATTAGGGCTTTGAGCAAGAGGAGCAAGGGCAATTTGAATCTGATTGTGAGCCACAGAAACTCTAGAGAGAGTGAGACGTGAGAAATGCTAGCACGCTGCGATTATTAGAAACTGTTCACATGGAGATCGGTAGAGGTAGGTGATAAAAAACATTGGTGATAAAAAACATTGGCTCCTTGTGATCGAAACCAAGAACACGGTAGGTCGTGGAACTTGAAGAGATGTAAATGCAAGGGACACTTCGAATTCTAAATGCAAAAGGTATTGCTCTATCTACTTAGTCTAAAGACCTTTGATAGATCCATACAGGGATTAGAAAAAATTTAAATTCCATTACGTGTACGTTCCAATCCCAACAGTTACATACAACAGTTGTTTGGGTACATCGATAGCTCTATTCCTCAGCCTCTTCAAAAACTTTCTTCAGGACTACCTAACCCTTCATATATTTCATGGTTTCAAAAGGACCAATCCATTATATCTATTCTCATTGCCTCTCTTTTAGAGAAAATCATTTATCAGGTTCTTAGGCATAGGTCGTTAAGAGGGATGTAGGTTGCTTTTGAAACCTCTTTCTCTCAACAAACACAAGCATGCTTAGTTCATTTGCATCAACATATCACATCTCCAAAGAAAAGAGGGAATCAATTGCTAACTACCACCGTTAAGCCACCATTTAGCATATTCTCTGGCTATTTCTTGAAACGTTATAGCTAGTGACAATTTTATTACTTACTTACTTGCAAGCTTGGGTCCAAAATATGATCTATGATCACAACTCTCTCTACGTAGAGAAGTTCATTATCTCTTGAAGCTCTTCTCGACCATCTTCCCATGTTTAAGCAACAAATTAAACAATACCACTCAGTCTTATTACACTCTAAACTTTCATCCAACATTGTTAATTGAGCCCTCACTCTATTCTTCTAGAGGGGGTAATCATTTTTGTGTTGGTTATCACACCTATGACAGAGGAGATTTTAGTATAGGATAAACCAACTTTGGAGTTGGACGTTATACGTTTCGTGCTAGTCCAGCTAGAGAAAGAGGTAACTGGCATACAAATAGAAGCAATGGTTGTTTTTCATACTTTTATACATGACATTCCTTATCAGCTTTGTCTTCAATTTGGCCATATAACCATTGCCAGTGTTGATCGAGGAGCAACTCATGACATGATAAATATTCCACCTTACATGATTCCTTATGGTAGCCAAATAGAGGTGTGACTCATCACATGACAAATGATTTTTCTAGGCTTAACCTCAACTCCAACCCATACATTGGAAATGAGTCTATCTTAGTGAGCAATGGCACTCCAGTGCGTATTAAACATTAAGGAACAGGAACTCTCAACGCTACCTTTATAAATATCTTCTCGCTCATCTTTTACATGTTCCCTCTATCACCAAAAATTTATTTTCTATTCAAAAATTTTGCCATGAAACTCTGTTTTCTTTGAATTTTGTTCTTATTATTTTTGTGTGAATGTCGAACAAACAAGGAGAGTTCTTCTTCAAGGTCCCAACCATAACAATCTGTACCCCCTTCCGTCTTCTCCAAATGCTCATTCTAGTGTTTGCACTTCCTTCCTTCATTCTTTCTTTGTTTAATTTGAAAGCAATTTAATTCTCCCATCATTGATATTTCAAATTCTCCCTGCATGGTCTTGGCAAATTCTTGACAAATATCATCATTAGTAGCATAGAATATTATATCATCAACATATATATGAACAATGAGAAAATCAGATTTAGAATGTTTTATAAATAAAGTGGTGTCTACTTTTCCTCTAACAAAACCTTAAATGATTAGAAAGCTGTTCAGTCTTTCATACCAAGCTCTAGAAGCTTGTTTTACACCGTAGAGAGCTTTCTTTAGTTTATAGTTATGATTTGGCTTTGAAACATTTGTTCAACATATACCTCTTCCATGTTGTTCTATTTAGAAAAGCATTCTTAACATCTATTTAAAATTTTTTTAAAACTTTAAGACAAGCAAAAGTGAAGAGTACATCTATTACTTCCAATCTAGCCACTAGAGCATCCATTTTCTCATAATCAATTTCTTCTTCTTGATTATAGCCTTTGGCTACTAATCTGGCTTTGTTTCTGATAATTACTGCATATTCATCAAGTTTGTTCTTGAATACCCATTTTATTCCAATGAGAAGATGGTAGTTTAGACGGGGCACCAAATCCCAAATCAATTTCTTTCAAATTGGTTTAGTTCTTCTTTCAAAGCAACAATCCAATGATTATGAGATAAAGTCTCCTTAATGTTTTAGGCTATATCTCAAATATAAACACTGATAATTAAGCTTCATTCAAAACTTTTCTTAATATTTGTACACCTTCATTCACTTCTCCAATAATTGATTTAGAGGGTGATTCCAAATGTATTTCCACGATCTCGGTTGAAAGGTTTGAGGATGTTCATCTAATGGATCTTCCTCAGAGTCATGTGATGAGTAATCATTAGGTGAACTATCTTTGTTAAGATTTTCAAAGCTTTTTGAATTGCAGCTTCATTATCATCAATTGATGGTTTTCTTTGAGAATCTATTTTAACCAACACCACATGCATTGATTCTTCAATCAAACATTTCGTTTGTTAAAGACCCTATAGTCTTTACTCCTATTTAAATAACAAAGAAATATACCTTCATCGAATCTAGAATTGAATTTACCGATATTATCTTTACCATTGTTGTAGATGAAACATTTGCTCCCAAAGATGTGAAGATGAGATATGTTTGGCTTTCATCCTTTGTACAGCTCATAGGGAGTCTTTCCCAAGGATGATCTAATATAGGCTTTGTTGGACATGTAGTATGCATCGTCAATTGCATAGGCTCAAAAAACTTGAGATACATGCTTCTCAATCATCATTAATTGACAGTTTTAAGTAACTAAATATATTGGGTCCCTTTTTGGTTAGTTGGAGAAGTTTATAGTTCATAAGAACCTTTAGGTACCCATTTATAAGTTCATAAGGCTATCTTCTTTTTAAAATAACTGCATGTAGTATGATGCCATTTTTTGTTACAACAATTGCAAAATGCAAATGGTTTAGAAGTATGAATAGACTTTTGAAAATAGTTGAGGTAACTTCTTCCTCCATTTCTTTTCCGACTCTTTTTAAAATTGCTCATAGGAATATATCCTATACCAGTTTGTTTATTTGTAACTCTTTAACTCTTGAGTATGACTTGAAGCATTTCATTTCCCTTAGGGAACCTCTCTAGAGTCATAGTCAAGCATTCATTTTCATTTTCAAAATATGACACTTAGAACAATTATATATGACTTCAGCAATCACATGTTTATCAAAATCTTTGACTTTCCTTCTATGCAGAGCTGATTGTTTAGAAAACTTTAATAACTCAGTATGCATATTGTGATATCCATATTTTACTGCAATTTGAAATAAATGTCAAACCAGTAGTTATAGGCTGAGTTAAGGTTTAGAGATACCTAGTACAGAAAAAGAGGAAGTAAATCGACCGGAAAGAACACGGTCAATCTAGCCTTCATGGATTAATGGATTAAATTGCATAGGATAGAGTAACGGGCAGGATGGGCTGGCCCGATGGTCAACTTGTAACCAGCCCGTTTAATATTATCCGGGTACGGGCTAGCTCGTAACCCGGTAGGAGCCCGTTTAAGCTCATACTAGACGAGGTAAGCAAAACCCAACCTGGTTCAGGTGGGTAAGCGAGCAGCCCATTTATTTTTTTTGAGTCTGCCAGAAGGGATCAAAGGAGGAGTAACAAAATTAGGAAAATGGAAGCACAGAGGTAAGAGGCAAACAGGCGAAATCTAGAGTATGAGTGTATGACCATTATATGCAACATAATAAGGCAAAATCTAGAAATAAAATCCAACACAAATAGGCAAGGAATAAGCATTATATGCAACACAGTAGAATATGACTTGCCCACCGCCGACTACATTTCCAGTCATGATTACTAGTTACTCCCTTAACCCCATGGAGCTTGGCGATTTGGGATAGGATTGAGAGGAAGGAGGCGATAAGAGATAACTTGTCGGTGCTGGTCATCGTCAGTGAAAGAGGTGATGAGAATGGGGCTTCTGGAGTTGATTTTGTGTGAGGAAGAAACGACCGATAATCTAGAATTTGGACAATCCGAGAATGCAAGAAAGGGGAAGCCAGAGAGAAAAGGTAACAAATAGATGCGAAGCGTGGTGATGCCATGGATGTGACGAGCCGACGATCCATGGTGACGAATGTAGAAATCAGAGACATGTGGCTGAGAGAGCAGGGTGGGTTCCGATTTCTAAAGTGAAAAGGAAAGTTAAAGGACGAAGAGTGTAGGACTACAGGATGGCGTGTCACAGTGTCAGAGTTTGAAAAAAATCCTTCCTTATCGGTGTAGAATTTGGCAAATGCCTTTACCAAATAAAATAAACAATCTTGTAATGCCTTTATCAAAAACTAAATATATATACATAAAATATATAAAATAAATGGACAGGCATGGGCAGCCCGAGGGTCTACCCATAGCCTATCCCATTTGTACTACTAGCCTGCCCGTTCCGGGCTGCTTTTCGAGCGGGCCCAAACAGGCCAAACGCACACTGGGCCTGAGCGGATCTATCGGGTTCCAGGTTGTTTGCTCAACCCTAGAATTGCATAAGAACTTCACAGTTAATCGTGTTAGGCCTAGAGAAATGCAAGGATGAGGTGACCTTTATGGGAAGGACACAAAGGTTAATAAATATAAAGAATAAAGGTAAGAAAGGAATTTTGAAATAAAAGTAAAGGCATTATGGTAAATAAGAGAAAGTGTAAGGGCAATTTGGTCATTTGACCAAAGTTAATAGTCAAAGTTGATGAAAATATCAAAAAATTTTACAAAGGCTCAAAAGGTAGAGAAACAGTTATTGATCAAAATGAGAGGTGTCAGTTTTTCCTAAATCCCTAGATTGATGCCTTGAGAATTTTAAAGATAATTTAATGTTTAACATTTATAGTTAGCCAAAAAATAATTATTTGAAGTACTATGAGGCCTCAAATATTTGGGTTCAAGGCAAGGAAAAATAGTTTGAAATTTCTAGCATTTTATAAAACTATTGCCTAGAATACGAGAAAGGCGATTTCTCAGATTGGAAGGAAAAAGAATAGGAAAAACCCTGGAAATTGGGTTTTCTTTAAAGATGAATTAAAGACATTTTGGGAAGTAATTTGAGGGAAAAAAGGGTGAGAATGTAGTGAGAATTTTGGGAATTTTTGGTGTTCTAAAATCTAGTTGCTTAATGGTAAGCCATTTTATCAGTATTGGGACATCATAAAGTAACTTTCTGGAAACTTAAAGTTTCGAAAAGTATTATTGTGATTATCATTCTTGCCACTTATTGTAGTCATATTTGAATATCAAAATAGAGAAATAAATACCACAAAAAAGTGGTAGAATTTATCAGAACAAAGTTACTTTATCGGTATAAGTTATACAGGATCAAGAGAACCGGTTACCAAACTAGTTTGGTTTGCGTAACCTGATTTTGTAACCAAGTTTAGCTCATTTATGGCAACCAATGAAAGGCCAAAAGGTTTTAAATTTGTTGGATGAATATCAGCCCTTCGATCACATTGATTATGCAATAAAGGATCTCAACCATCCACCTAATTTCTCATGTGCTAAAGCCCTTTATGACTAGATTTTCCTTCATCCTCTAGCCATATTGCCGTGCAAGAACAGCCCCAAGAAAGTGGAAAAATGTGGAGAAGGAAGAGGAAGCAAAGAGAGTAAGATTCAAGCCAAAAACACAAGGTAAATGTTGATTCATTCATGAAATCCCTTCCATTTCTTGATTATAAGCAATCCCCTTAATTCCATGGTTTATTTTTTGAGTTTCATGGGGGATTATGGCTGTTGAGAATTTAGGTTTCAGGGAGAGGAAAATTAGAAAGAGAAGGATTTAGAGGAAATAAATGGTAGGGAAACAATCTATTCATGATTTGGAGTTGATTGGTGGTTATTTTGTGATTTTTTGATTTGTGTATGAAATTTGAGGGATTGAGCTTTATTCTTCTACATTTTTGCTTGAATTTCTAAAGCATTTAATGAAATTTTGGCCTTCATGACCCTTTTTGAGCTTAATTTGAGATTCAAAGTTGTTAATCTTGATTAGCTTGATTTTGGGTGCATTTACCATGAATAATTATATATTTGCACTTAATTTCGATCATGAGCAAGTGATACTTCAAATGTTTGCTACTTCATTTCAGGAACTCTAGCAAATAACATGAGGAAGCAGCTTTGGAACATTTTACCGTGGCGTAGTTTATAATTCGCTGCGATCAAAGATCAAGAAGGCGAACAAGAACTCTAGGGAGAGGTTCACTGCGACGAAACCTCAAGTTCGCCACGATGAATATCGCTCTTCAGCTTCAGATTATGCTCCAAATGGAAAAATTACCTGACACCTTGCTGAATCCAACCCAAAACGGATAAAACATGCCAATTAGGGTAAGTTTCGAGGAGGGCGCAAGAGGAGACAGAGACACGCTTATCTGCCATTTTCCTCTCTCTCTAATCACACAACCCTAATCCCATCCTACTTCATCCCTAATCCATCCATGCACCTCCATTCATCCATCGGGAGTGCTGGACCATTTGCTATGAGTAGCTGAGCATCTCCTTTACTCTTAGAGATGAATATGTCTTAAGCTCAAGGGGCTAAAAGGGGAGTAATAGTTTTCAATTTGTATTTATGTTATAGATTATGGGCTTGTTTGGGGAGTCCGTTTGGATCCTAAAAGCAATTTTGGATCGTTAGCCAAACGGAGACATGTTTGGAGCAAAATGACTATGGACCAAAATCTCCTTCAGTAAGAAGGAGCTGCTGTTTAGAAGCTTGTGCACTGTGCTACTTTCCCTGACAAGTACCCATTTGTATTTCTTTCATTCACTTCAGTCGTTCTTCTTCTGCGTTGTCACCTTTTCTTGAACACCTCACATCCTTCTCTTGCTACCGCCGCCACAGCAACTGCTCCGTTCGTAGTTGATCATCGCCTTTTCTTGTTCGTTCTCATCTTCATTCTCGCCAGCTTTGACCAGCATTTCACCATCGTCGTTAGCTGTTAGCCTTCAGATTCACCTCTTGCACTGTGCTGCTCCATATCACTCCGATTTCTCAGCTTGCACTGTGCCTTCAGATCCTTTCCTCTCTTCCGCAGAGGGACAAAAGGCACTCTAGCAGAGGACATGACAGTCAATAGAAATGGTAATAACAGCATTATCGTCCAATGAGAAAAGGTGTCAATCAATTACAAGAAAGTCGGGAGGGGAGATAGAGGACAAAATTATCCGGAGAAACAAGAGGGAGAGCAAAACTAAACATGTTAAATGTGATCAGGGGTGACGTTGCAGGGTTAGTAAGCTGCCATCATGGGATGCATCTGCACCAGGTGCTGCTGCATTTCTCTCTCGTTCTCTTGCTCTCTATCTCTTGTAAGTATCCAGGTCATAAATAACTCAAAACAAAGCTGAAGAGCGAGGAGAGAGTGGAGAGTTAAGAAGTTTGTTGGGGGGAAGAAAGGGTGCAAGTTCAAAGAGAAGCAAATGTCCTCTACTTCTACTCTGCAACTTTTCGCTGCCCAGTCTGCAGAGAGAGAAGTGTGGTGTGGGGTAGGGGAAGCTAGGAGGAGGGTATTCATACGTGGACTTTGAATGGATATTGATTGGTTGCCTTGAGGGTTGGTGTTGTTGTGTCAGACTCCTGGGCTCTCTAGAATTGCATGTAAAGGAAAAAGTTATTTTGGCCAACGGTTTATCCAAACATAACTCCATTTTGGCCAACGGTTTATCCAAACATAAAAAATATACATTCTGCTAAAAGTCATTTCTCCCAACAATCGTTTTCCCAACGAAGTAACCAAACAAGCCCTACATAGTTTCTGAGTTAGGACTTGTGATTTGTATGTAAATACTTGGTCTTGGTCAAGCCAAACTTCAACTCTCTTTTACTGTTTTCCCTCAATTAAAAAAAACCAAAAAGAAATTTTGTTTTGTAATTATCTTTAGGTATATAGCATTTTGAATCAAAAATAGTTTTTATTCGGAAAGTGAACTTAATCACAAACTAGTTAACTAGTGGTATACGAGGCTTTATAGAGAATGACCTTGGGGTTGCACCCCATAGTGTAATCCTTGGAAATCACAATTTTTTTATCTGTTTCCGAGGTTTAACAATGACATAATTTTTAAACCATAGTGCAATCCTTAGAAACCACAATATCTATATAATGTGAATCAAGAGGGCTTTAGGGTTTAAGATGGATGATAGGGGTTGAAACTAATGAACTGAAATGATGAAAAAAAATTCTTGAATACACAGCACCAAAGGAAGCTAATTATGTCAATGCCTTTGCAAGACTTTAGAGAAATACATATTCAAGCATTATATTACTTTTCTCTATATTTCTCTCCTTCTTTCATTTTATTTTTTATTATTCTTTTTTTAGAAGAATAAAGATAAGAGTATGAACCACAATTTGATCAGAATACGCTTGCATATAAAATATAGTTTTCCAAATGCTTGTTTCCAAGAGTGATGGGCTCAAATTGGTAATAATGGTTGACTTACGTTGGCTTTGTGTTTAAGTAAAATGTAAAGGTTTTGAAATGAAAGCCTCTATCATTTTCACAGACTATTGGATCATAAAGCATTGATTAAGAATCAAGACAAGTTCTAGAGAGATTAAAATTCAAGTGAAGTTAGGCCCAATTATCCTCACAATAAGGCTAATGTCTTAATTAGACAGTCTCAAGAATTAAAAACGCAAAGAGTCAACTTAAAATTGCATCTACGCTTATCATTTGCTAATAACTCGCAAAACGCAATTAACCAAAAGCTTTTATCCCTTAAAATCATGCATCAACTTACCAACGCATTATCTATGAAAATCATGGTATCTTATGTATGCTCATGAGTATTAAAGGCATAAAGGTAAGATGAACCTCTTATTTTGAAATTCAAAACCTAATAATTTTTTTATGCACTGAAGTTTCGCCGCAGCTAACAACGAAGTTGGTCATGGCGAACCATACCTGAGAGGGTGGTTTTGTGTGTAAGGAGTTTCGCCACAGCTAACAACAAAGTTGGTCACGGCGAAATTTACTTGAGAGGTGAATTGCTCTATTTTGACAACTTAAGTCGCGACAAACAACAAAGTTGGTCACGATGAAATTGGTCTGAGAGCAAAAATAAACGCCAGTAAAATCCTGAATCTAAAATCTTTTTAGATGTCCTCCGTGCACTAAAATGCCCTCCACAAACCATAGCATTGCAAGACGAGATGATAGGCTCACATTCCTCATCTGATATTAATTTTCTGATTACTTGATCACTACACATCCTCCACAAGTGAGGTGCATCCCATATGTAATGTTGGGCCTCACTTTTGAGCTTTTGCGTATAAGGTGAAGTCATAAAAGGTGTGGTAAATCCAGTGACTAAATAATTGATAATATTAGCATACCATGGCTCCCTAACAATTAAAGTGCATAGGAGTGAATCAGGAAATGAATCACAAGTTAAGTTAGAAGAGTCTACTCCCTTGGTGTCATCTGGTAATTGGCTCAGGTGATCTACAACTTGATTCACATATCCCGGTCTATCCCTAATTTCCATATCAAACTCTTGAAGAAGCAAAGCCCATCTGATTAACCGTGGTTTTGGATGAGGCTTTTTAAGCAAGTATTTAACAGCTGCATGGTCAGTAAAAACAATAACATGAGAGACAAATAATATTGCCTAAATTTTTCTAATGCAAACACAACGGTGAACAACACTTTTTCAGTTGTGGTATAACTCATTTAGGCTGGGTCTAAGGTCTAGGATGCATAAGCTATAGCTCTAGTAACCTTATCAAGTTTTTGCCCAAGCATTACCCCTACAGCACAATTGGAAGCATCGCAAGAAAGCTCAAAGGGTAGTTCCCAATTTGGAGTAATCAAAATAGGTGAAGACACAAGCTTCCTTTTTAGTTCATCAAAAGCCACTTTGCAATTGTTATTTAAGTCAAACTTTACATCTTTTTGTAGTAGCTTAGAAAGAGGTAATGCAATTTAGCTAAAGTCCTTGATGAACCGTCTATAAAACCTAGCATGACCAAGAAAAGAGCGGATATCTTTCACGCAACTAGGGTAAGGTAGTGAAGAAATTACTTAAATTTTTGCTTTATCTACTTCTATACCCTTTTACGAAATTAAATGCCCTAAAACGATTCCCTCATTTACCATGAAATGGAATTTTCCAAAATTCAAGATCAAATTTTTCTCAATACATTTTTTAAAAACCTTTTCTGGGCTAGTCAAACTATCATTGAAGGATTCCCCGTAAATAGTAAAATCGTCCATGAAAACCTCCATGCATTCTTCTAGAAATTCAGACAAAATTGCCATCATGCAACGTTGGAAGGTTCCTGGAGGGTTACACAGCCCAAAGGCATCCTTCAGTATGCAAATGTGCCAAAAGGGCATGTGATTGTGGTTTTGTCTTGGTCCTCAGGTGCAATTAGTACCTGGAAGTACCTTGAGAACCCATCTAAAAAGCAATAATGCAATTTCCCTGCTAGCCTCTCAAGCATTTGGTCAATAAAAGGCAAAAGAAAATGATCCTTTCATGTGGCATCATTTAATTTCCTATAATCGATACACATGCCAATAGTTTTGGACTTGTCTGGGTTTAATTTCATCTTTTTCATTCCTCACCACAATAATTCCACTCTTTTTAGGTACCACATGGATAGGCATTTTGGTAATTATGGCAAAAGTAGAAAAGGTAGTGTCATTTTGGTAATTATGAGGAAAGTAAGACAAGTAATGGCATTTTCGTAATTAAGGGATTTTGACGGTCCATACGATCGAGATATAATTATTTGAGGTAGCAGGAGTCCCCAAATGATAGAGATCTGAACTGAGAAAAGTTTAGTTGGGTCCTAAAGTAATTAATAAAATTATTACCCTGTGTCCAGTACGGGAAGTACAGGGAATATTAATGCCCAAAAGCATCGAAAAAGGATTTTCTTAGAAAATTAATTACGGAAAATTTGGGAAGAGTTTTGAGGAACTGAAAAGGGCTGGAGTATCAGGGAAAAATATAGAATTTTCCCATGCCCTTAAGTCAAATTGGCCGCCAGAAGCACATTTTACGGTGTTGCATGCAAATTGAGGAATCTAGATGAGTTATAAGGGAAACCCGGAGATGCTTTGGGCTAGTATATAATGCCACCTAGGAAAGGAAGCCTAGGGAATGGCGCTATATGAGAGATAAAGTCTTCGGAAAAGTAAAAAGCTAGTTACCCGTATAAAGGGTACTTTACGGAAATGTGTGCCACCGGATCAAGTAACTGGATAATAATTGAGCTAGTTAGTTTAACCAAGGCTTGTAGGAGAAGCTAGAGAGCATTAAATGTTACTTTTTCACTCACCACAAGAGCTTAACAAGTGGCAACATCTTAGCTCTTGAAAGGAAAACTTAGTGACTAAGTTTTAATCCTAGCCCTTCAACCTAATTCAAGGGATTATTAAAACACAAAATTCCCCATTTATCTTCCCTCAATTCCGCCACTTCTTCTCTCTCTTTGGTCTGAAATTTTCTCTCCTCTCAAGCTCCCAAAAACTCGATTCTCAAGCTCTCAAGAGGAAGAAGAGCAAGCACAACAAGCAAGGTAAAGTCCCAAGCAACCAACTCTTTACATTTTCCTACTCCTTACAACTTCCACTTCCGTCCTGTTGGTTTGTTTTCTTGAGTAAAGCCCTCTTTTTGAAGATGAAAAGTTAGGGTTTCAAGACATGAAAATGGAAAAGAGAAGGTTTTAAGGGTAGTAAATGGTTGCAAGTCCTTTCTTGAGTAGTAAAGAGTAGTTTGATATATGTTGATGGTTGTTTTGGTGGTTGTAGAAAGTTTGTGAAACCCTAAGTATATGGGGAGGTGTTGTCAATTTGAGGTCTTGAGGGGGAAATGTTTGTTTTATTTTTATGAAGCTTGAATCATGATTTGGAAGAAGGAAAAGGCAAGAATACATGAGAAGAGTTGAAAAATCTAAACCCTCCCTTTTGTTTTGTTTTTCAAAAAAATCTATAAAAATTACAGGGAGTGGGATTTTGATAATTCTAATACTTCTAATGGATTCAAAATGAATTTTTATTTAGGGTAAACATAAGGAAGGGATTTTAGAAGCTTAAGGGACAATAAAACCAAGTTTTAAACCTTTAGGGGTTCTTGAAAAGTTAAAGGGGGCATTGTTACATTTTTGCAAGTTTTATGACATTTTGATGGTTGTATGTTCATATGAATATTATGCCATGATCTTTAGGGATTTGAGACCCTCAAGAGCACACTTGGAAGGGATCCAAGAGAACTTTGAAGTTTAAGTAAAAAGGAAAGCAAAGCTAAAGGTAGCAAGACTACTAACTCTTCAAAGCTATTTTATGAACTTGTGTAAATGGTGCATTATTTTATGATATGGGTTTGTGTTATGTGTATGGTATGTAACTTTGATTGCTATGGCCATATTCATGTTAATGTTGGAAATTGTGCCCCAGGGCCAATCATTGTACTTCGCACATTATTTATTTTAATGTATTTTCTTTATTTAATTATCATATGTTTTGCATGTTTATTATGATAATTGCATCCACAGACTAATTATGAATATTATCTTAAATGTCCCTAGTTGGTTGCCTATGCGGGAGTGTAGGTAAGGTGAGACCAGTGTGACTTTGATAAGGTATGGGGATACGAGTCAAAGTCATAGGCACTTGTAGGAGTACAAGGTGCTGGACCGACCTGCTATGAGAAAGATGCATGGATTAAGTCATTAACTTACTCATGTGTAATCACATCACAATGCCCTCTACCTGAGATCATCATGGATTCCTGCATGAAAGTCACTAAGCTTTAACCGAGTCAAAAGTCACCTTTGACTGGGTAATGATAAAGGCTATAATTAGGCTTAAGGGTTTTCATGTGGAGGAATGTGAGTGATTAAGATGGGATTTGTCCCTCACATTAGTTGAGAGATATTACTGGGCCCATAGATGAGTGAGTCTGAGAAATGTATGGCCATATTGTAATGAAAAAGGGTTTTCGTTTCTTTGATTAGACAACTCAAGGATCGAGAAAGTAATGGTCGGGAATATGAGGATGACATCATCCATGCCTCATCCTTGACCGAGATATCACGTGACAAAAGGGACGTGATGTGGTTGCATGAAAGGCTGCATCGTGTTAACGATCCCGTATGATTTGGGTAGTCGTATTGTCTTGCTAGAGACCTACAGGGCTTATGGTGAGATTAGCCTACTGTCAACTTCATATGGGCATACAGGGTCGCACGCAAGAACAGCCTAATATGAGCTTTATTTCTAGGGTTTATTCAAATTTTAAATATATGTGTATATATGTTAAAATTTGAAATTGCACAATATTATGTAAACAATATTTGTGTGTGTTAGTTTAATATTTAATTTATTTGATAAATTAAATAACTAGCATTAAGTTAATTTATAAAGATAAATTAAATTCGTTGACTCATTATTTGGATTAATTAAATGGATATGATTTGATCAGATCAATTTAATCCAAATTAATATGGCAAAATTCGAATTTCACATTTTGAATTTCAAACTTTGAAATTCATTTTTCAAGATTAGATCTTGAATATCTTTTGAATTTTAAATTTTGCATTTTAAGGTTAATTAAGATTAGATCTTGAATATCTTTTGAAATACAAATTTTAAGATTAGATCTTGAATACCTTTTCAAATTCAAATCTCAAGGTTAGATCTTGAATGCCATTTCAAATTTGAATGTAAAGATTAATAATGATTAATATATCCTTTTGAAATTTAAATCCGGATTTTTCAAGATTAATGAAAGATTAATCTTGGATTATGATGCACTCCATGAGCACTATAAATGTGAGTGCTTGTGAACAGCAGAGGCATCCATTCTAAATTTGAATACACTCTTGAGTTACAAAACCCTAGAGAGAGAGTGAAACGAAGAGGCGCTAACACGCTGCCATTGTTGGGGACTGTTCGCGTGGATACCAGTAGAGGGAGGCGATAAAGGAAACATCGGATCCTTGTGATCGGAAGCAAGAACACGGAAAGGTTGTGGGATCTGAAGAAATCCAGACGCACAGGAAGGGACAATCTCGAAATGCAAAAGGTACACCTTCATCTCCTCGATCTAAATGCCTTTGATAGATCCGAATTTGGGATTAGAAAATTTTAAAATTCCACAGCGTGTACATTCTTATCCCAACAGTTAATGTAATGTTTGAACATGTTACATGTATCTTGCTCATACACACTCCTTTAAAAGCATTACATGCACATTCACAAGTTTTTGTTAGTTAGTATTTCTTTTGGGATTTGCATAAATCTCATTATCCCCCAACTAACCATGTAGGTGGAAGCTCAAGCAACGGTAAGAAAAAGTTTATAGATTAATGAAGAAGATGCTCTTGCTTGCATGATTTTTGTATGAATATGAGTTGCTAAACTCTCTATGAAGTTGTTGTGATTGTAACCCTTAAACCTCAACAGGAAGTATCATGTAAATATGTGATGATGCATGCATGAAAATGGGCTAAAAGTACTAAGGAATGGTAAAGAAGTGATCATGCATGTTAGAGGTGGTTAATGAACTAAAAAGAGGTTTAGGTGAATTTTATGAAAAGTTGATTTTCAAAGCTAAAGGGTTCCAAATGCCCTGAAAAGCTGATCAGTTTCACGTGAGAAATAAAAATAGCAAACGATCTCCAAATGAGCTGAAACTTTCCAGTCAGAAGTGATCATGCATGTTAGAGGTGGTTAATGAACTAAAAAGAGGTTTAGGTGAATTTTATGAAAAGTTGATTTTCAAAGCTAAAGGGTTCCAAATGCCCTGAAAAGCTGATCAGTTTCACGTGAGAAATAAAAATAGCAAACGATCTCCAAATGAGCTGAAACTTTCCAGTCAGAAGTGATCATGCATGTTAGAGGTGGTTAATGAACTAAAAAGAGGTTTAGGTGAATTTTATGAAAAGTTGATTTTCAAAGCTAAAGGGTTCCAAATGCCCTGAAAAGCTGATCAGTTTCACGTGAGAAATAAAAATAGCAAACGATCTCCAAATGAGCTGAAACTTTCCAGTCAGAAGTGATCATGCATGTTAGAGGTGGTTAATGAACTAAAAAGAGGTTTAGGTGAATTTTATGAAAAGTTGATTTTCAAAGCTAAAGGGTTCCAAATGCCCTGAAAAGCTGATCAGTTTCACGTGAGAAATAAAAATAGCAAACGATCTCCAAATGAGCTGAAACTTTCCAGTCAGAAACTACACATCATAATCTTTAAATTTTACAAATTTTGGATGTATATATTAAGAGTTATGATTTTGCAAAGTTAAGGGAAAAATCTGGAAAAACTGGAAGTGACCATTGGAACAGTGCGCGTTTTTGGAATAAACTGATTCAAATGGGCAAGGATTGGAACCAATGAGTATTTTTCCCCTATAGATCACTTAATAAGAAAAATTTAGAAATTGGAACCACTCAATTTTGAGTTTTCTAGAATTAATTATGATTTTTCAAAGTTGGGGCATAAATATGGAAAAAGAGCCAGTGAACAGTAACATTGTTTTAAAGAAAAAGAAAAATTTTCTAGTTCACTAAAATGGCCAATTTGAGTCATCCAAAGCCCAATAGTGGTTTTAAAGTGATCTAATATGATGAAATGGGGAAAAATAGGAGGTTTTACACTTGGTTGTATCAGAGCATAGGTTTTGGGCAACTTATGCTTATTATGCATTGTTATGTGAGTTTATTGTTGAAATATATTAAGTGCTCATTAATTTTGTGACTGTGCTTGAAAACATGTTGATTTTGTAATATCCATAAATTTCTATGCTAGCTAAATGTAATGCTAATCCGATAGCTAGGAAATGAAAAGAGAAATCAGAGGTAAATAGTATAGAAAGAAAGACTATAGGCTGAAAGTCGTAAGGATAGACTTGGCTTAGTACACGGAGTTCCGTAGGAATTCCAGAATTAAGGAAAATTGCCCAGAGTGATATGAGGATGGGAAAACCTTCAGGAAAGGGACCCATACGTCATTTAATAAAAGACCAAGGGTATAAAGGTCTTTCATTATCAAAAGTAAGGGCAAAATAGTAATTTTGCAAAAAGTAGAGAAAGTAAGGGC
>JANTPZ010153834.1:932-11806 GCA_025593235.1 Vachellia pachyceras | reverse complement strand
GAAATGGCTTGAGATTAATGGTCATGATGTTGTTGATTATGTAGGCAAGTGTTTGTTGCAAGAGGATGAATTTCTAAGAGGTCAAGAAAGCTTGCAAACTAAAGGAAAATTAAAGACACGAGGTAGCAAGACATTCTAACCCTAAGCTTAATTGTTTGAAAATGTGTATGAATTATGCATGACTTGTATTGAAAACTTGTGATGATTGAAAGTGTGAATATGTGCTTTTGTTTGCTATGGCCATATGCATTTCATTGTTACATGTTGCACTTTTATGAATTCACACTTATATTGAAAGTTGTCATGCAATTTTATAATGTGTGTTAGAAAGTTTTGCTACTGGGATTTCCAAAAATCTCACCCTCCCCACTAACCATTTTTAGGTGGAGTCACACTCAAGGGTAAGGAGAAGATGCTTGATGCTTGAAGCAAAGTTTGATATGTATTAATATGGATTTTGTTAGAGATATTATGTTGTTAAGTTATATTATTGTGATGCGATATGTAATGTAATTTGGAAATGTATCATAGACTTATGATAAGTAGTATGTGCTTTATGAATGCCTAATTAAATAGGCTAATATGGTTAAGAAAAGTTTAGAAATCAAAATGATAAGTTATAAAGTTAAGTAGGGTAAAAATTTGACCAAGTGCTGGAAGTAAAGTTGGTCATTTTCCCTACTTTACCCTATCGGAAAACAGGGTAAATGAACTTCAAATGAATTGATATTTTGTGGAAAAATAGTTTACATTACAAGGTTCAAAAAAAGCCAAAGATCACTGGAATTGGAATTTTGTACACAAAGTTATGACTATTCAAAGTTGATGAAAAATCACAGAAAAATCCTGGGAAAATGAAAAATTACCATATGAACAGTACATTTTCACGAATGAATCTGTACCAATTGGACTAGTTACTGTTCAAATGAGTATTTTTTCCTCATAAAGGAATTTGTAAGCTTCAAATAGAAGTTGGAACCACTCGATTTCGATTTTTCTAGAATTAGTTATGAAATTTCAAAGTTGACCCGAAAAACTGTAAATAGTAACTTTCTTAAAAATGAAAGTTTTCAATTTAGTCTCTTTTGACAATTTGAGTTACTTGAGACCATAATTTGGTTCCAACTCATCATAATGGAAGCTAAGAGGGTCAAGTAAGAGGTGTTACACCAGTTGACCAAAATATCAGAAAAATTTATAGATGCCCAAAAGATAGATCTCTATATACCGGTCGCAATGACGTAACACGTATTTTCCAGATTCGGACCCAATCTCCGTCTACGGAATTTTGAAGGGTAAAAGAGGAAAAATAATTATTTGAAATATCAGGAGCCCTTCAAAAATTTGGAGAAAAATATGGAAAATCGAGTGAATTATGTAACAATTGATAAAATTATTACCCGGTATATAATTAAAACCGTTTTCCCGAAAATTGGGAAAAATACCCGAAAAATCCCCGTAATATAATTATTTCAAAAATTAATTTTGGAAAATCTAAAGGTCATTTCGGAAAAAGGAAAAGGGCATGAGAATCAGTGAAAAATATAGTATTTTTCAAGGTTCTAAAAGAAATTTGCTCTCCGATTGTTCCGTTTCACGGATTTTGGACTGGATAAAATAATCCTGTAAAAACTGAGATAATTAAAGGGTATTTTGGGAATAATAATTTTATTATATTCAAGATTGAATTATGGAGATTTAATGAGGAAGAAAATATCTCCAGAAAAGTAGAAAAAGATTTACCGGAATAAAGTTAAGTTTACCGGTAAAAAGTATAATCGGTAAAAGTAACCGAATGTGATCCAGTTTGGTTGGAGTAACCAAAAGGGAATCAGATTTTTACAACCATGATTACACTTTATGAGAGCCAATGAGAAGTGAGACAAGTGGCATAAAGGTGGAGCCATCATAAACCATTAGATCTACTTTATTTCACAAGATGAGATCTTAGCCATTTAACCCAATTAAGCATTAATTAATAAAGCACAATTCCCTTCATCTTCCAACCCATTTCCTCATCAGTTTCAGCAGCAAGAGAGAAGAGAAAGTGGAGTCATTTTGGAGCAAGAAGAGGAGAGAAAAACTTGGTGGAAACTCAAGGTAAGGAAGATTACTACCTTGAAACATATACAAATCTCTTCCTTGCAACTTCCTCTTCCACTTCCATGGTTTAGAATTTTGATTTAGCCTCTCTTTTCTCAATTTCATGACTTAGGGTTCTTGAGAGAAAAGTGAGAAAGAGAGGGATTTAAGGCTAATTCATTGTTGGAAATGCTTCCTCTTGTTGAAAGAAGCATGTTGATGATAGTATTGATGTTGTTTGAGATGTGTTGTGATTTTTGTAATCTTGGGAAATCATGAAAATATGGGGAAGTGCTGTCCAATTTTTCACTTGATATGGAAGGATTAGAATCATGTTTTTCCATGCATAAATAAGGGTTTGGAAACATGAAGCAAGTGGTAGAATTGTTAGAAGTTGAAAAGAGACATTTTTCCAATTTTGGCAATTTTCGTGCAAATCTGGAAAGTGTGAGAAGGAAGGTGTTTTTGGTTATTTTAATGCTTCCATTAGCTCTAAAATGAGGAATTGTGTAGGGGTAAAGTGAGACAAGGGATTTGGAAGCATTAAGAACCAATAAAACAAGTTAAAATGCTCTAGGGTATTAAGGAAGTTCAAAGGTAGTTAATGAAGTTTTAAAGTGGTTTTTGCATTGGAAATGGCTAATGTTTAATGGCCATCACATTCTCTATTGTGTAGGCAAGAATTGTGTTCAAGAGGGTGACTTTCAAAGTGACCAAGACAAGTCATAAAATCAAGAACAAGTTGAAGAAAAGTAAAGCCTAAAGGTAGCAAAGATTTCTAACTTTACTTAACATGTTGTGAAAATATTCTAATGATGTGCATGACTTGATGACATTGTTGAATGTGTTTATGAGCAACATTATGCTATGGCCATATGCATTGAGTATGTGCTTGGTACACAATTTGACTTTGTTACTTATTTTATGAACTTAAAGTATGTCATACAAACTTTTCATGAATGTTAGTAAGCTTTGCTATTGAGATTTTCAAAAATCTCACTCTTCCCCACTAACCATTTATAGGTACAAGTTCATCCAAGGGAAAAGAGAAGGTTATGGAGGCATGAAGCTAAATTTATAATGCCTTCTTGGGTGATATTTTGGTTATGTATTAGTATGATGTTTTGGTTTTAAGTTGGCATGTAATATGTGATATATATATATATATATATGCACATATGGTTGATATATTCTATTTAAGGGACTTCAATTGCATGCTTATTCATGGTTAGAAAAGAAGTAGAAATAAGAGTTTCAAATGGCAAAGTTTGGAAGTTTGAAAAGTTGATGAATTGATGAAGTCAAGTCAAGTAAACCCCTAACTTTGGGCTGATGAGAAAAAGAGTAAATGAACTCCAAATAGAATGAAATTTTACAGAAAAATAGCTCATATTGCGAACTTTTTATCAAGCTAAAGAACAATAAATTTGGAGTTTTGTACAGAAAGTTATTAAGTTCCAAAGTTTGAAGAAAATCACTAGAAAACCTGGGAAAAATAGAAAAATGACCAAGTCTACAGTGCATTTTTACGAATTAAACTGTATCATTTGGGCAAGTAAATGACTCAAGGAGTATTTTTACCTTGTAAAGGAACTTACAAGCTTCAAATAGAAATTGGAAGCACTCAATTTTGATTTTTCTACAATTAGTTATGAATTTTCAAAGTTGGTCTTAAAACCAGTGAATAGTAACTTTCACAAACTTGAAAGTTTTCAAATTGAAACTTTTGGACCCTTTGATCATAATGAGGCTTCCTTTTGATTACAATTCACTTTGTAATGAAGCTAAGGGCTAAGTTAAGGAGTGTCACATGTATGGTCGGTGAAAACAATAACATGAGAGCTCAATAGATACGGCCCAAATTTTTCTAAAGCAAACACAATGGTAAACAACTCTTTTTCAGTTATGGTGTAATTCATTTGGGCTAGGTCTAATGTCTTGGTTGCATAAGCTATATCTCGAGAAACCTTATCTACTTTCTACCATGCATTACCCCTATAACATAGTTGGAAGCATCACACGAAAGCTCAAAGGGTAATTCCCAATTTGGGGCAATTAAAATATGTGTAGAAACAAGCTTCATTGTCAGTTCATCAAATGCTACTTTGCAATAGTTACTAAAGTCAAACTTGACATCTTTTTGAACAAGAGTAGAAAGAGGTAATGCAATTTTGCTGAAGTCCTTGATGAACCGTCTCTAAAAACCAACATGATCAAGAAAAGAACGGATATCTTTCACGCAACTAGGGTAAGGTAATGAAGAAATTACTTCAGTTTTTTCTTTATCTACCTTAATACCCTTTTGCAAAATCAAATGCCCTAGAATGATTCCCTCATTTACCACAAAATGACATTTTTCAAAATTTAAAATCACATTTCTCCCAATGAATTTTTTCAAAAACTTTTCAAGGCTAGCCAAACAATCATCGACAGATCCTCTGTAAATAGTGAAATCATCCATGAAAACCTCCATTCATTCTTCTAAAAACTCAGAGAAAACTGCCATCATGCATCGTTGGAAGGTCCCCAAAGCATATACAGTCTAAAGGGCATCCTTCGATATGCAAAAGTACCAAAAGGACATACCACTACAGAGTATAGTTTTTACCACTGAAATTCACATCCTTGATTAGAAAATGGAGTAAATAATTAAGGCGGTCACTTTAGGTGCCCTATATCTAAGATAGGGTGCCAAAGGTTGACTTTAGGCGCCCTATCTTAGAGATAGGGCACCAAAAAAGCCTTCCCGTCACAAAATTTGAAATGGTTTCACTTTGCCCAAGAATCTTCTTTCAAAATTTGAAATGGCTTCGCGGTGGAGGTCTCTCAGCTCTCACATTCAACTCCCAGTCTCTATATGTGATCAAATCGCACGCCATTTATTCACACCCCTTCTTTTGCCATACATTAGTTATGAGACAGGAGGTGGGATGCATGGTTGTTAGCAGAAGACGTCGCGGTTGAAGAATAAGAGAAAGAAATGGGGTTCACTTCCTTTTGCATCCATCATCATCCTCTCTGCTTGGCAAAGTTATGTTTTATTTATTTGTATTCATTTTGTTTCCATATCTCACTAAATATTAGTTTGCCTTTCCTGATCTGAAATCTGAATCATCTGTTAGTGTTGAATTTTTACAGGTGCTTCACTGGCAGAAGATTGGATTTGCTTGAAATCCATAAGAAAATGTTATGCGACATTGTAACTGCTGTTGTTTCTGTGCCTTGGATTTGGACGATCTTCTATATAAAGATCATGAAGCGCATAATGTTGTTGTGTAATCAAAAGAATAGAACATTTCGATAGGTATAATCTTGAACAAAATTTTTTTAAACAAAATATCATACCTACGTCACCCTATCTTGAGTCAAAGAATATTAGATTTGGAGTTTTGTACGAAATGTTATGATGTTCCAAAGTTTGAAGAAAATAATGGAAAAACCTGGGAAAATAAAAAATTACCAAATGAATAGTAAAAATTTACGTAATAAACTGATTCAAATGAGAAAGTTTCTGATCCAATGAGTATTTTTTCCATATAGAGGAACTTATAAGTTTCAAATAGAAATTGGAACCACTCGATTTCGATTTTCTACAATTAGTTATGAGTTTTCAAAGTTGGGTAAAAATTCTGTGAATAGTGACGTGAACAGTAACCCCAAAACTTGAAATTTTTATTTTCCATTCTTGGGTTACTCTAAGTCATTCAAGGCCTAAAGGTGGTTCCATATTGACATAAAATGAAGCTAAGAGGTTAGATAAGGCGTGTTACACTAAGCCAGAAAAATGGGGCAGATGATTATGATTCTCATGTGGGAGTAAGGACTGCTCAATGATATTTCATACAGGAGTTGGACGAGAAAATTTGTATGTGTTAGACCTGACAAGTTTAGCACACTCGGATTAAAAATTGTATGATCGAGGGAGGTCAATGGCTCAAAAAGATAATCATTTATTCAATCTGTTGAGACTCAGTTGAGCCTTAGGGAAACAGTGAATTTTTATAAGATTCCTGAGGGAATAATAGAGTTCAGAAGCAAATATTATATCCCTCCAAAGCCTACTCTAAGGCAGTAATGGTTGAATGAGACTTATAAGAGTAGGTACACTATCCATCAAGGAATAACGAGGAGGTATCCAGAAATGAGATAACTGTTGGTGGCTGGAGATGAAAGGAGACATCATTGATTATGTGATGTGATGCCTTATCTTTCAAAGATTGAAGACAGAGTAAAAGAAGCCACTGAAAATGTTACAACCTCCGTCGATTCTATAATGGAAGTGGGATAGTGTTATAATGGATGTTAATGTGGAATTTCTAGAAACGATGGACCCTAATGTGATTTGGGTGATCACTGACTGAATAATAGAATCGGTATATTTTTTGGCTATGTAAACAAAGTTAGACAATAGAGACTAATTCAGCTGCTCGACAATGTATTAAGAGCGTAGGTGATGGAGTTAAAAGGGAACTGGAATGTATGTTTGATATTAGCTAAACATGCTTATAATAATAGCCACTATTCCAGTATCCAGATAGTACTTTATGAGACTTGGTATGGCAGGAGATGTAGATCTCCATTATGTTGATGAAGCTTGAATTAAGAAGCTCAATATAAAGTATATAGGATTATTTCAAATATTGGAATGAACTGGATCCATCATCTATCGTTTGGCTTTACCCCCAAATCTGAGCTTTGTATAGAGTATTCTTCATGTTTCCTAATTAGATAGTATAAATGAAAGTTACATGGGGAAACTGAAAAAGGACATAAGAGCCAGATACTTAAACGTGGTGGTGCAAGGTATGCAAATTTCGAGGATGAAATTTATTTTAGGGGGAGAAATGTAATATCCATCATTTTCTATAAATTGAAATAGTGGCCAAACCGATAGTTATGAGATAAGATACGGCTCAGAAATAAAAGTACAGAAAGATAAGATACCAATGGACCAAAGAGACCCTAATCAATTTAGTCCTAAGGCTTTGAAATTACTAAGAATGTAAGCTGTAATATCCATGATTTTAGTGCTAACTGAAATAAATGCTAATCTGGTAATTACGAAATGAATTAGAACTCATAGATAGATAGTACTTAAAGAAAGAAAATTTATAGGTCGGAAGTCACAAAGTCAGATCTGGCCTAGTGAATGGAATTTCGTAGGAACTTCAAAGTTAAGCGTGCTCGTCCTGGAGTAATGTGAGGATGGGTCACCTCCTGGGAAGGACCCATATGTCATTTAACAAAAAGACCAAGGACATAAAGGTCTTTAAGTGTTAAAAGTAAGGATAAAATGGGAATTTTTGAAAATTAGAGAAAGTAAGGGTAAAATGGTAGATGAGAAAGTGTAAGGGCATTTTGGTCATTTGACAAAATCAAAGTCAAAAGTCAAATGTTGACAAAAAATTTACAGATGCCTAATAGACAGAGCTCGACTCACTGATCACAACCGTGATTCACAGATTTTCCAGATTCGGACTGGATTTCTGTCTATAAAATTTTAAAGGGAAAAAGGGGGAAATAATTATTTAAGGTATCAGGAGCTCTCAAAAATTTGAGACAAAAATATGAAAAAATTCAGTGAATTTTATAGTATTTAATAAAATTATTGCCCAGTATATGATTAAGGCGATTTCCCTGAAAATCGAGAAAAATCCCTGAAATATAATTAATTTTAGAAAATCTAGAGGACATTTTGGGAAAATAAAAAGGGTTAGAGTATCAGTGAAAAATGTAGAAATTTTTATAGCCCTAAAAGTATTTTGCCCTCCGATTGCTCATTTTCAGGGGTTTTGGACAGGATAAAATAATCTTGTAAAATTTGAGGAAATCAAGGGGTATTTTGGGGATAAAATAATCTTGTAAAATAAATAATCTTGTAAAATTTGAGGAAATCAAGAGGAAAATATGGAGATTAAATGAGGAAGAAAACATCTACAGAAAAATAGCAAAAGATTTACCGGAATAGCGTTACGTTTACCTGTAAAAAGTATAATTGGTAAAAGTAATTGAATGGGATCTAGTTTGGTTAACCAAACCAGATTTTAACCCCTTAGTTACAGCAATCATGACCACTTTTAGTGAGCCAATAAGAGCCAAGCACATGTCTCATATGTGGAGTGATCTTATCCCTTGAATTTTGTTGATTTCATCTTAACCATCCGTCAATTTTGGGAGTTTTTATAAATTCATTTTCCCTCCATTCTCCCCTCATTTGGCCGGCCTATTCAAGCTGCAAAAGGGAGAGGAGAAGACGCCATTTATCTAACAAGAAGAAGAGAAAAGCTCATGAAAGATCCAAGGTAAGAGGAGAATATACTTAAAGCTATACGTGGAATTCTTCATTGTGCTTTCAACTACCACTTCCATGGAGTGAAATTTTGATTTGGTCTCTCTTTCTCAAGTTCATACTTAGAGTTCTTGAGAGGAAAAGAGAGAAAGAGAGGGATTTAGAGCTTGCGATTGGTTGCAAAAGTCTCCTTGTGTTGTAAGGAGCCTTTTGATGTATATATTGTAGTTGGTTGAGCTTTTTTTTAGTTTTGCAAAATTCGGGAATGATGAAATGTTAGGGGAGGTGCTGCCCAAATTTCTACTTGATATGGGAGAGTTAAAATCAAGCTATACCATCCATGAATATGAGTTTAAAATCAAGAGAATGATGTTATAAAAATTAGAAATTGGAAAAAATCATGTTGATGGTAAATTTGTGGTGTTTCGGCCTGTTCTGGTTCATGGGTAACAATTAGATGATATCAAGAATGATATTTTGCAAAATTCAATGGCAATTTGTAAAAGAGTTTTAACTAGAAAAGGTGCTATTGATGATTTTTAATGCAATGCTCATAGAAATAGAATCAAAATGATATATTTTCAATCATCTTCAAAGAACTTATGCTCTGTATAATGAAATCAATTTTAAGGAGCATAAGGACCATTTGTAAATCAAGTTTGTTCAACCCAATAATCTTATGCAAGCAAGTCTGACACGATCAATATTTAAAAGTTGATGATTCATGAATGAGATCATGTTTCCAAGAATGATTATGTCAGTTTTTTAAAATCTCATATGGTCTTTCAAATCATAATGGATAGACAAAGTTGAGATATTGGAGAAGTTTGAAACTCATTTTCCAAACATGTGAATTTATGATGTAAATGATGAAAGTCACTGATCAAGAGAAGTACCAGTATGCTTCACTTTAAGATCTTGAACATTGATATTCATAAGATGGAGAATTTCCGAGGAACAAAAATCATACAGAAGACAACTTTGATAATTGCTCTCAGCAAAGTGTTCAAGTCAAGGTCTTGAGTGAAATACGCATATTGCACACAAAAGATAATCTTGTTGATGAATTTAAGCAATAATAGAGTACAAGTATATATGAATATTTAAGCACATACTCATTATCCAAATGACTTGAGTTCACATAAATCATATAAGGCTCAAATGATTGAATTCTTTTCTTAGAAAACACATTGTGAGTCACAAGGAAAAATTTAATTGAATTGAAGCATATCTGATACTGCTGACTTCCATGTTTAAAAAAATTAAATTTTGAATCAAAATATAAACATCTTTTGAAACATGTGAATGTAGTGTAAAAACATGAATTTGAATTTGTGCATTTAAAAATTTAACCAAGTAAAATGATTATGCACAATTGTCACTTTTGAACCAATTAGGAATCTGAAATATATTTTCAAAAGCATAAGAAATAGATTGCTATTGGAATGCAACAGGAATCATTTATTCATTACCCAAATGAATTGATAATTTGAAATATAACCTTAGGTATAAATTATGTGTTACCATATATGCTTTTCCTTGTCGTGTCTTGCTTGATTTTTGATTGATCTAAGTTGGTTTCCTTCCTTTGCACGTTCATCATCAAGAGTCAAGTTTAAAGATTCAGTTTCAGCAAGATATTTGTTTATTTCCATATAGTCATAGCCTTAAGAAGCCTTCACTACTACAGAATATACTTTTTACTACCCAAATTCGCATCATTTATTTAAAAAAGGGAGTAAAAAGGTCAGAACAGGGTCTTTAGGCGCCCTATTAAAAAAATGGGGCACCTGAGGTAATACTATGGCGCCCTTTATTATATAAAGGGCACCATAGGGTCTTAAAGGTTCACCCTACAGCGCCCTTTCTCGAGAAAGGGCGCCGTAGGTCCAGCCTACGACCCCCTTTATGTGTAAAGGGCGCCCTAGGTCCATCCCACGGTGCCCTTTATTGCGAAAGGGCGCCGTAGGGTTCTAAACGGCGCCCTTTATTTTTGAAAGGGCGCCATAAGTTAACCAATGGCGCCCTTTTTAAAATAAAGGGCGCCGTAGGTGGCGCCCTCATTTTAAATTAAGGGATCCATATCATTATTTATCACCAGCACCGCACGCGTCCCTCATTTTGAAGGCATCGTGTGGGTGGACCAACAGTAGTTTCACATCGTTGCTTTAGTTGTTGGGTGATATGCTTCCAGAGAACAATGTACTTCCAAATCGTATGTATGAGGCCAAGAAAATCTTATCTACGATGGGGATGGAGTACAAGAAGATACATGCGTGTCCTAATGACTGTATACTATACATAAATGGGTATGAACATCTTAGTGAGTGTCCGAAATGTAAAACTGCACGATACAAAGTGAGGAAAGGTGGTGATTGTGGTGATAAACTAGCTAAAAGGCAACCTTTAAAGGTACTGTGGTATCTTCCAATAGTACCACGGTTTAAGCGTTTGTTTGCCAATGCATCAAAAGCACAGAAGCTGAGATGGCATTGTGATGAGA
>JANTPZ010153831.1:1247-15236 GCA_025593235.1 Vachellia pachyceras | reverse complement strand
GTCATGTTAAATTTCTACCTCCATGGCTCCATCCTTCCCTCCAACGCTCTCTTTCTCTCTAGTCTCTACACAAAAATCAATTTCCTATTATTCTAATAATGTCCAATGAAATGTAACTTACATGCGCCCTACAAAAGTAAAATAAAATTTGGAGGTACATTTGATTAATGATGCATCATGTTTTATAAGTGAAATAACAAAATAATTGACAAAAAATGAAAAATGAATTATTTGCACGTTAGACTTGTATGGAGATTTCTCATCAGGTTTTACGAGTTATGTGATTATACATTTCAACCCATGTTATCTGTAAAGTAGCAACAAATACTCCATTTTATGGCAATTGAACATGATATAAGATGTTCGTTTGACAACACGGTAGAGAAGTACTTTTATGCAAATCGAGGTAAATATATGAAGGAGATTATTTCGTTTTACAGAAGAATACAGCTGAACGTACGTTTGGCTTTTCCAAACGCTGCACCAAACAAGCTCAGGATGATGTGCTTTTTCCAATTCTCTAATGCATTAGCATCTTTTAAAAAACCGTCTCTAATTAAAACCAGCAATACTCTAATGCAACCCCATCATTTAATCAAATGGAATATGGCAGCAAACCTTTTTGACGACCTTAATATATTTAGGGGGGTGTTCTTGATGTTGGTGTGTGTATTAAGGTGCAGCTAATAATAATAATAATACCAATAAACATGTTAAAAGGACATCATTAATTGGAGTCACGTCCTTTTATTTATATTTTTCTAGCATTTTTGGTCCAGACACATGGGTCAAATGCATGTAAAATAATCCCTGCCCAATAACGACACGACATCGTTGAATGGGAAAGTAAGACCTCTTTCCTTTTCATTGTCCCTTTGGTTTTCAACTGCTACCGACGCTATATAATTACCAAAAGGGCCCCCCTAATTGTACATCAAATTCAATCATTCGCTTCCCCTCCAAAATGACACTACTTTCTAATATATCTAGCTACGGAGTTAAACCATATTCTCGGTTCAGACATGGAAAGGGCAACATTTCAGACTTGAGAATAAAGACTAGATTTTAGGGGACGTGTAAAATACAATTACAAATTGAATTAAAACTGATAGGAAGTCAATTTGCATGTTTGGAAAATCTTTCCCCCAACGGTACATGTAAGCCAAGACAAAAAACATCTCGAATTTCATAAATTATTCTTGGATTCCGTAAATTCTTCTTGAAATCCGTAAACCCATTTTTCTCAACAGATTTCTAAACACACACCATATAGAACTTGTTTAGACTACAATTGTTTTTGTACACTGACCTTCCCTCCCAATCTCACCCTTTTCAATAATTGCGTGGCAGCTGAGTTAACCCGGAGGAAAATTGCAAAAAAAAAAAAAATCTTGCTGACTGACTCGAGGAACGAAAAAATTAAACAAATAAGCTAAGAATCTAAGAGAAGAAGAAAAAAGATTTCCCCCACTAATAGAGTAGTCATCACAAGATTTCACTGACCTCCCCTTCCCTACATATACCCACATCTATTACCATTGTTCCTGACTTCTTTGACTTCATCACCCTGCAACAATTTCTCCTTGGAGCCTGCAGAACAAGATGCAAATTTGACCACTAAGATATCTTTTAGGACCAAACACCAGTTTCATAGACATTCACAGCAAACTGCGAGTACTTACTCTATTCCACAGATAAGGATCAGGCTTCTTATATACCTCCACCTTGTCAAAAGTTGAAGGATCAATCATCTTCCACCTGCATTCAGGGTGGGGGGCACGATGCCGATCATATTCACTCACTATCTGCTGCTTTGTAGAATTGAATTTTGCCTTCGAAAAGTAAAACACAAAAGGCTTTTGGCACGGGTTTCGGCTAACCGGGCGTGTGTTAAATGCGTAAGCTGTGTAATCTGCTCTTCTGTACCAATTTAAGAATGTTCTTGAAGGCATTTCTATCTCCCGTGGTGAAAAAACACCACGAAAGATCTGGACAGCAAAACCCCATGAAACTGATATGGTCCAGCTTCTTGCTTTATCATAGCAGATGGATTGCTGCATCAGACCTGCAGAGTCCAGCTTCATTGGTATAGTGAGCCGTTTAAGGGCTTCTAATCGAGTCACATTGGGGAAGATTGGCTCAACAACATCAAGGTGGTGCAGTGAAACAAATGGAGTCACAGGATGAGCTGCAAGAAGCCCAAACAGGTTCCCATACACATCATACTGGTTTCAATTAAACAAGAAGCACATGTTAGTAGTAAAACTAATACATCACCAACCGTGGCTACATTAATGATGGTATTGGAAAAAAAAGCTGCTCCAATTTGTCAATTCATTGAAAAGAAGAACAACAGAGCTCCCTCTGTCAGAGACCACCAAATGTTCAATGGCAGCATGACTACACATGCTAAAGCACGCCAAATTACCAATGCATTAGGTGGGAAAATGTAAGCCATCAACATTTTATGTTTACTTTCCATGGCCACATGGGCACAAGTAACAAGTAAAAGACCGAATTGTGAAGTCCAAATCTAAAACACTTAACTATCTACTGCATATGGAGTTACCGCACACAAATATATATGTGACAAAGTGAAATATACTCATGTCATGTGAGAATTAAAGGGTTAACAGGACAGAGTATTTCCTCCAACTCCAACCACTCACAAAAATGTGGGAGTTTGTGCAATGAGGTTCACTGGTGGGTCAAATGTTCAACATCAAACGGATTAAGTTCAGGAGCTAGCATATCTGCTTTAGTGAATTTTCTAAAAGGCATAAGTAACAGAAGAGTAGAACTAGACATATTTTGAAGATAACCTAATGATTTCCAGCAAATCACAAATCTTGCATTTCGAGATTATCCAAACCTGGTTCAATCCTTCTTCAAATAAGCTACGAGGTTTAACTACGAAAAGAAAAATAGAACTTTCACCAACTGCAAGGTTATCAATAAATAATAGACTGAGCAAACAGAATGCCTTCACGGTCCACAGTAAAAAATACTAGTAACGTTTCGCCTTAATTTTTCCCCATACAGAGAGAAGTAAATCCATCGGGTGTCAATGTGTCACAAAAGACGAACCTCAATGTTTATTTTTATTGTTGTCTGATCTTAAAATTACTCGTACAAAAATGAATCACATTTTCTTCAACATTGAGCAGAACCAGCAAGAAGACGGCGAATAATTTAATTCCACTGCAGAGAATTCAATGCCGAAAAAGAAGGCTTTTTCTTTAAGAAACAACAAAGGAAACTGATTGCAAAACCCACCGACACAAGGCCATTTCTCCACTCGTCGTATAGGGACAATATACCAGTAAGAAGAGTGACATTGAAACGGAAAGTTCTAGCTTTAACCACTGTACATGGTTCACAGAGACCGTAAAAGACAATTCTGTATATTAGGGGATGAAATTACGAATAAGGAAAATCAAAGAGACCCACAGAAACATGGCCGACAATAAATGAGTAAAATTAGTCATTCAATAATAATAGAGAAACAGGGTGACGATAACAAAAACAGATTATGAGTGTGTGGTAAGGAACCTGACCTGGTGAAAACCGACTTCTTTAGTGAGCGGAACACCGAGTTCGGCCATACACGCTTGCATTCGGTCATCGGAACCGTAGAGTCCTGGATACCTGTGAATACAGCGGTCCTGCATTTTCACCAGAGCTCTGGCCAATGGGTAGCTAATAGCGAAGCCGCCCCCGCCATATGCCATGTTATACGAAAAGAAGATGTTTTGCAGATGGCTTTCCGATAAGCTACCAATGTAATAGAATTGATTGTGATCGTATTTCCTTAAAACCCTGAGGAGGTTATCGGTGACAAAAACGGTGTCATCATCCCCCATCACGAACCATCTCACATCCTTGAGCCCCAATTTTAGAGTCTCGGAGACGATCCGAGAGATCCGAATGGCGGACCGGTGACCTTGTCGGTTCTTGTAAGGGAAATTGGAAGTATCGCTAGATATCTTAATCGGTGGGAGGCCATCGTTGTCATAGGCTTTAACTTGTTCATCGAGCCAAACTACGCCCCTCATTTCCTTGGGCTTATACCACAGCTTGATGTAGTTCTTCCTTTGATGCCAGAGCTTAGCGGAGGCGGCAATACCGAACACCACGTGGTGGAGCTCCGTTTGGTTGTTGATTTCTTGAGATTCTCGTCTTAAAGCTATGGACGTTCGATTTCGAATCGGCCTGGAGGCAGTGACATTGATTCTGGGAATAGTGCGAAGCATGGTGCTGGCGGAGGAGGAGGAAGAGAGGCGATCAGTGGAGAAGGGTCCATCGTCGCAAGCGCGTGATGTGGAAACGAGCTTGAGCGTGTAAACAACATAAGTAACAGAGACGAAGAGGATGAGCCAGACAAGCAGCTTGGGCAAGGTTCGTGAATGCGTGGCAGCTGCAGCCATGGGGGAAGCGGAAGGGCTTCTCATCTCATCCCAAATTAACTTTTCGGAATCTTTCAGGGTTGCTTTCATTTCCCAGGTATCTCAAATCTTCAGCCAAATTCTTCGTGTAAAGAGGAAGAAAAAGAAGGAATCAAAGCAAACGCATTACAGAAAATCCCTAAAAATTTTGGTAAGAGCTAAGAGATTAATTATGAGAACCGGAACCCAGACAAGGGGTCACCAAATGTAACGAAGGCGACCTCCATTCAGAGAAAGAAATGTGAGGAGAGGAGTGAGATCAGAGCCAAAACAACATATAATGGAAGCAGAAGAAACAGAGTTAGAAAGATGAAGCAAGAAGGGAGAAGGGGATGACGCTGTAGTTGCAGAGAGGTAAAGGCTATGGAGGGGGAGGGGGAGGGGGAGCATGCATATAGTGTATAGGTCCCAAGCCTCCACACACACTGAATAAATCTGGAGAGAAAATGTGAAATGGTTTTTCCAAATATAGGGGATAACGATATGGTGAGGTCGAGCCCATGTGAGTGTATTATGCTCGTATGTATAAATGTGCCGGATGGCGTCAAAGGAAGAGAGGATATGACGATGGGGAGGGGAATGACGGGTGGACCACACTGTCCCTTCCATGTATACGTACGTAATCACCACTCACCGAATCCAACGGTGTTAAAATGGGTAGCTGTGGATGATTAATAGAGCAGCTCGCGTCTCTGTCCTGAGGCTGTAGCCTGTGAACAGATACACTTGCATCATTGTATCACACCCATACCATGCGGTCCCACCAAATTTTTCTCTCCCTGGCCTTGTCCTTTATTTTTGCCGTCTCATTAATTAATTAAAAAATATATATTAATAGGATGGCATTACGGATGCAAATTTACCAGGAGGTGAATTAGTTGTTTTAAGATGGGGGGAGGTAATAAAATATCCCTTTTTATGATGTCCATGTCAATGTTCACAGACGTTTATTTTTTTGCCTGATGTCAATGTTCACAGACGTTGATGTATATACATGGACAAGTTTTTATTGCGGATAACAGCTAATGTGATGTTTGTCAGTGAATTGGATATTTTTCTCTTTCAAGCAGTGTTTTTCTAAGAGTGGACCGAAATAACGAGCTCTTCTACAAACGTACATTTAACAGTATTTTTTATAAAATAGGATAATTTTTTTGTATATTTACTTCAATTTACATAAAAATATTTTTTTACCGTATTCCTAAACGGATCCAATAAATAAGGGAGTTGGTGTTGGGGGTTTGGATTCTGGAGATAGGAACTTGTATGAGTGCATGCTGGTGAATTGGAGAGCCCCTCCTTCCAAGGATCAAGTGGGATTAGCATTACCACGTAAGGATTGAGAGATGCTAAATTATTTGGCACATGGGAACAACAAACTGAAGATGTATTGGTTGGTGAAGGAGGGAAAGGTTGTCTGAAATAGATGTAGCATGCGTTTAGAAAATCCGTTGGGAGAAATGAGTTACAGCTTTCGAGGTGGTTTTACAAATTTCGAGATGACATTTACAGATTTTGAGATAATTTTATTTTGACTAACGTGTGCAGTTTGAAAAAATAAGTTCCCTAACAAGCACGTGCTCGTTTTCATGAGAAGAGACCTGTTTATTTTAAGGTTGGTGAGGAGGATAGGATGCAGCGGGTAGAGCATTTTACCATAAGGAGTAAGCTATCTATTGCATATTCTATTCCAAGTGGCAATGCTCTGACATCGGAAAGCTCATCGGAATAGGATAGATCCCAAATCCTAAATTTACTACATTTGATAAGGAGCTTACCCATGATTCATAAAATTACAAGATTAAGTCATGCTGCCAATACCAGCAGTGATTAGGTCCAATGGGATGATCTTATTTATTACATCATAACAAATTAAGGTTTGAATCCCTGCTACGAGAGATGTTTGACACTGCCTCGAATAGAATAAACATTAATTTATGTTTGGGAATCCCTTTTCACAATGGGCAAGCAAGCCAAGATAAAAAACATCTCGGAATCTGTAAAAATCATATCAAAATCTCTAAAATCATCTCGAAATCCGTAAAATTACTCAGAATTCGTAACTCCTTTCTCCTAACGAATTTCTCAAACACACACTACCGATATGAGGATCTGCTGGAAACTAAATATAAGCACCTCCATAAACTTTATTTAATCCTAAAAGCATGTTGTAACCTTGATCCAACACTCAAATTCATGTAAACTTTAAAACCTTGAGGGAGAAACATGGAAAGAAGAGGATATTAGGGGTGTCCAATGGTAACTTGAATATAATTGTCTCCAACACGAGATTTACACTCTAATCGCGTTGCTGATATAAGGATTTTGCTAGAGATAAAATGTAAATATCTCCATAAACAATTCTTATTCCTTAAAGATGCTCAGACCCTGATATGCATTTAGCTCACCTAAGCTTTAAAACCTTGAAAGAGAAACAAAGAGGATGATGGTCCTTGCTTGAGATTCTCCTGGTTGGGGGATAAGAGGAGGGAGGAGTGTTAGACAAGGATGCCCGTGATGAGTTGGCTCCAAACGGGTCGGTACACGCAAGAGTGCCTTGGTAGATAGTGTACC
Organism: Vachellia pachyceras; assembly: GCA_025593235.1. Classification (NCBI taxonomy): domain Eukaryota; kingdom Viridiplantae; phylum Streptophyta; class Magnoliopsida; order Fabales; family Fabaceae; genus Vachellia; species Vachellia pachyceras. Next base: position 8,217 of record JANTPZ010153831.1, on the reverse strand, counting down.
CGTTTGAGAACACGGTAGAAAAGTACTTTTACATAAGTTGAGGTAAATATGTGGAGAAGATTATCTCATTTTACGAAAAAACGCTGTTGAATATAATGTTGTTCCAAACAAGTCCAATCACGGTCTGTCAAGGAAAGATGGCGTCTCATCTGTTGACTCTCTCATTTCATCCTTACACCCCTTTTATGGAAAATGGATGGTTGGTATTTAGTAATGTAGTGAGTATCAATTTAACAATTAACAGTTAGTTAATGAGTCTGTTTGGATAAGCGGTGGAAAAATGCAATAATGGACTTGAAGATGCAATAATCCATCTAATTATGGATTCAATCCCTTCATCAATTACTGTAATTTCACCCAAGTCAATTTTGTTTATTTCTTCCACATCCTTTGTCTTCTTCTCGTCCTCCTTCCGCAACAATGGACTTTCCCACAATTAAATAATAAAAAGTTTACGTGCTGGGACCCGCCAAGGGGAGAACATGTCACAGACCGAAGAGGTACTTACGTATCATCTGGGATGAACTTTAAATTCACGGTGTTAGAGATTATAAAGATCAAACTCTCTTGGTACTGTTTTGATCGTATTTATAAATCACTTTCAGCATTTTTTATATAGATCGAGAAAAACATTGAGCCTCATTAAAGATTATTTAAAATTTAACAAATTTCTAATTTTATCCATATTCATTATTTACTATAACACATGAGAGCTAAATCAACACATAATAAATAAAGGATAAAATTGTACATTCATATAAAAAATTTAATAAAGTACTTTATAAATATGATGAAATAAAACATTCTTTTTTTTCACCCTGTAAATATGATTAGGTGAGTATATAATATGGCTTTGAAGTTAAAGGTTACCTTTATTTTGCTTCATGGCCTACTCAATAGATACCAGGGAAATTTAGTCTTAGATCCTAAATAAGTAATCCCAAATTTAGTCATCCCAAATTTTGTCTTTGACAACACTTCATGTTGTCAATGGGACCTCTCATTAAATATTTTCCTCCATGGGACCATTCTTTAAATAAATTACTTATTTGAGATCTAAGACTAAATTTTCCTAGATATAATTATTTGGGGAGTGACATTTAAAGTTGCAAACCAACCAATTCAAATGGATTCTAACATTAAGAAGCTGTATTTGATATTTACATTTCCACCATTTAGACACCATCGCCATAATCAGACGATTCTTTGCACTCGGCGTTGTTTGTTTCCTAAAAGAAATGATTTTTTTTCTTGTCCCGGGGGGCAACATCAAGATCGCAGTAATCCTTACTTCCATATTGTATCTCTTTCTTGCGGTGACAAGTTTGTTTAGCTTTTCTGTTTTTGCTCAAATTGATAACCACACACGCCAATGAAATTTATCAAACACTGAGTTCTTATAAAAATCAATTTATTACCTTTCCAAATGCTCCCAATGTTATTTATGTAAATATCATTTGACCATTAACAAGGGACAAAACAGAAAAAAAAATGGCAAAAAACGAAACATTCAAATGTTTTAAAATATGAAAATGACCCTTATTATGAAAGAAAGGGAGTGCTTCTTCCCAATGCAATGTTGATCCCCCCCCCCCCGGCCGGGGAACGAGTGACAAATGCCAATCGTTTGGTTCCCATCCGGATTTGCAGAAACAGAAAAACACCCACAATTTATCATCCTACCCTCAAAAGATTATTCAAATTAATAATGGAACTGAAGTTAAGGAGGATGGATCAAAAACTAGGTGAGGTTATTGAGCTGAACATCTTTGTTAACTTATCCATAAAATGTGGTTATTAATAGAAGTGAATATACTGTTGTGCGATGCATGTAGGTAGATCGGTTTGTTGATGTTGCTGTGGCAGTTTCAGAAAGGAATGGGCAGGAAGGAAATTGAAATTCTTTGAATCTTGAACTTTTTTTCGGTTATTTCACTTTAAAATAACTCATTACATGTGGGACGCCTTCGAAGAAGCTGTATTGTAAAGCCAAAGAAACCGCATTACAGTGACAGTACCATAATTACAACAAAAAGAGAAGGCATCTCCTGGAAAAAAGCGATCAGAATCCACACTGATGCTACTCTAAAAGGGGATGATGGAAAAGCTAAAAGACCCAGCCACCAAAACACTAGACCACCTAATTAACCGGAACGAACCAGTATACATACAATACATGTAACAGCGTCATCAAATGTTAACGATGGCTAATTAAGCTTTAATGGGTGAAGCAGAGTGATGATCATGGCGAGACGGCGAGGCTCTAGAAAGCAGAGAGAAGATGGAGTGAAGAGCATTTGCGGCGATCTTTGATTTGATTTGGCCTCTCCTTGGAAGTGGCCTTCCCCCTCTCAGCCTCTTCCATTCTGGGAACTGACCCACCCTGTTGTTACTCATCTCTCTTACACTTAACCTCTTGGCTTGCCTTCTGATATCTCTCTGTGTTGGGAGTGTCAACACAAGCCTGAGGTGCTTGAGTTTATATACACTGCTTGAAGATCTGACGTTGGAGGCAGAAGAAGGAGTCGTCGGCGGGTGAAAGGAGGTTGGGAAGCATGCCAGCTCACGTTTGCGACTGTACAAGATTCCCTCAAGAACACGTGCGGGAGGAGGGTGGTGGTGCTGATAAGGATTGAGGAATGAGAATTTGCTGTTGCGGACATCGTTCCATGATGTTTTTTCTTTTCTTGCTTTTTTTTTTTTTTTTGCCTGTGGCAAGGGAGACTTCTCATTTGGTGGTTTTATGGGTAATGCAATCTTTAGCTCCTCAAGTATGCTCGCATTTTAGAATTTGAGTCTGTGTTCCCCTTTTTACATAAGTGAGATCACTTATCACCTCAACCAACAACATGTGTATTCTTTATTTGTTGTCTTGTTAAGACGTTTGGTATAAGATTGCGAAGGAGGTTGAGGGAACAATGTGTGTTATCTTCTTCAAAGCTTGTCCTCATTGGGAGGGGTCATCATGCCAAGTTGCCTCCATAGCAGACGATTGGGTTTCACATGGTGAACAAGCTGATTCGGTGAGAGGATTGATCGGAGGATATATATATATATATATGTATATATATATATAAAATAAACAGAGACTCGTCTGATGTATGGCTGATAAATTCAAAATGTGATGCTTCCTTCTGCTAGCTACCGGTCAAACCATCGGCCACTTGCCAGTGAACAAACTTTGTGTTATATTATTATAGGGTTTCTTTCATTTAGGATAGTGTTTGGGGTGGGAACAGAAACAGGGAAACATGTCTCCTCTTTGTCTGGGCATGTATGTAACCATTTAATCTCCCTTGTTGTTCAGAATTAGATTGGCCCTCACGGGCTGAATCGGAGACACAAATGTGTGAGTGTGAGTCAACTTTTTTTTTATTTTAAATAACAATTATGAATGTAGCAAGTAGCAATAACGAGAATGTGGGCCAACAGCTTATTTTGAATTCGCCTGAAAGTACGTCTGAAAATAATTTTTTCAGAATTCGAGGTAGAATCTAGGTTTAGGAGAATAGATTTTACGGAGTCTGCGACAAAACCTTGGTTTTAGAAGGTGATTGTGTTTGGAAAGTTATTGGCTTTTATAGAGTTCAAGACAAAAAGTGAGTAGGAAAGAGAAAAGAGAAAATTTATTATGAGAAAGCGTGTGATTTGATGAAAATAATTTTTTCAAAACCTTGGTTTTGTAATAAAATCTACATTTAGAAAAAAAATGTAAATGCCTAGATAAAATTTAGGTTTTAAGAGAAGCTCTCAAAGCAATTTTTGAGACTTTAAAAATGAAAAAAAAAAAAAGAAATATGGATCAAGGAATGTTGATGTATTTGGGCCTCAAGTTGGGTTCTCTCTTGAATTAGAGTGGTCCTGTGATATAATAAAATGGTCATGTGGAAAGGGGGTAAAAGACCAGTTGGGCCTATGGTCTCAAGCTTTGCGAAAAGCTTTTGGGCTAACCCTTATTTGGATCACATTTTTCCATACTGATTAAAAATTAAGAATAAAATTTTGTAAAAATTATTTCAATGAAAGAAAATTGAAAAATGTGTTCGAGCATTCGAGGAACCTCTGTGAGTTTTGTGAATATAATGTTACTTTATTGTTAATGTTATAAAAATAAAAGGGATGAGAGTAGAAGGAGAGAATGGTAGAAGAAGAGATTGATAGAGATGAATAAAACAAGAGAGAATTGGGGAGGAAGGAGATAGTATGTCTTATTCATATATATCATCAAGCACTTTGTACATGACCTATATTTATAGGCCTCCAACCCTTAAAACTTAATACTATGGTTACAATGTCATAAAGGATAAAGTAATGATAATAACTATTAGAAACTTCCCTTAAGCAATTCATTAGGGAGGTTATAGGATTATAACATTAAGCACAAGGAATCCTAAGGGTTGGAGTTATGGGCATTCACTATGAAATATTTACAACACTCCCCCTTGAATGCCCATAACAAATATTGTGCCTCATTAAAACCTTATTAGGAAAAACCTAATGGGACAAAAACCTAGTGAAGGGAACAGAGTATACAATACGTTTTGAAGCTGCCTCGTTAAAAACCTTACCAGGAAAATCCAGTGGGACAAAACCTTAATTAAGGAAAAAAGAGTACAGTAAGATCTTTTTTCCCCCTGGAAATGGTATCACTTTTACTTCTCCTTATGATAACATTGTCACTTTTACTCCCCCTGATAACAATATTACCTTTATCTTTTTACCTTGATAAAATATACTGAATTCTCGTCAAGTAAATAATCTATAATGCCTTTCAGAGCATATCTTCCTTTTAATTGAATTGTGCATGACACATTGTCATCATGTAATATCTTTAAAGCATATTGATCAAGTCTCTAATATCCCTTCTGGAAATGCTAAATCATTGCATCAAATCTCAGTTTCACTATCCATTTGTATACCTGCAGAAATCTAACATTAATATCAACGAATCATATAAATTAACATGGAATATATTACAATGGACTTCTATTCCATTAAATTAAATTTTGTAACCAAAATATCAAAATAAAAGTCATGACTCCCAAAATAAGATGTAACATACACTATTTTTCATATCATGATTTTCTTAAACATGTTTCTAACATGTTAGGACCTTCAAGTATTTTCATGTAAATTTCACATACATTGAGCCATATGTTTAGGATATAATAATATCCAATAAAGGTATATTTTGTGTTCGTATCCTTCCAAACTAGAAATTATTTTCCATCCACCACAAAATAATATACCTCATCATCATACCATTGTGAAAAAGCTTTGCTTTCACATAAATATTCACAGGTCATATAATAACTTTGTATTTCATGTGTTTGGACTGCAGATCCATAATTCTCACATATCAAAATGATGCAATCATATTTTATTGCATCTTTTTCTTTTCTGTTAGCCAATCACCTTTCTATAATCCTTTTATGACATATTCACATATAAAATCCTCATTTGATCACGTGATATTATTTTCAAAACTGTTGTCGACAACTTTATCTTTTTCGGTTCCATTTTTCTCATTGCGACATAACTTATCAAAATCTCAATATTACTTTTCAGGTACCTGAACCTCAAGAGGTTTTTGCAATGAGTTACATCTTGGCCTCTTCTGGAGCACCAGCCTTCTCGATTAATATGATCATCTTAATGATATGCTCCTCTTTATCCAAAGTATAATATTTGGAACCGATTGTTGATTATGCTTCAGGCATGTCTCATTTTCATTTCTACTAATTGGAGCATTTTCAGCTATAATATGAGAATTGGTAATTCTCATTTAGGTCAATAATTAGATCTGAAAGATATTTTTATAATATCTTATGAATGCAATATTCGATGAACTTCTGGTTCATACTGTTTTATTTGAGGATCTATATTTGACAGTAATAATGCATTCAATATGCTTTCTTTTCCAGCTACTCAATTTCTCCCCCTTATGTGGAAACTTTATCAAATGACAATCAACTAGTAATGCACTACAAGCCTCATAAACCCATTTGCTCTCTTTAGAAACATAATTTTGTTTCATTTAGAGACAAACAAGGAAGAGAATCTTGCCCAACATTTATCTCTACTTTCCATCTATGTGCATTGTGGTGGATCAATAAGAAAACATTGCACATTCAAACCTTTAAAATGGAAAATATCTGGCTCCTGACCAAAAGCCAATTTCACTGGGAGAATTTTGTTGGCTTAATATGTATAAGTGATGCAATATATTAAGTCAGATACACCAACACTGAAATAATAATCTTGTTCTCATAAGTATTGATCAAGCTATATATGGAGGCTTTAGTAAATTGTTATGGATCGTATAATCCGAAAATTGTGCACAAATGAACATAATGATCTTATTCAAATAATCTTGCAAACTTTAGGTTGCAAGTTACCAATCATCATACATGTAACCATATTATAGATGCATCTATCAAACTTATTGAATACTTGTATGGTTTACATGCTTTTTGAATGGGCCCATATCTGTAAATATATTTCCAAAAATGTAAAGATCCATTTCAAATCATAACCAATGATTTTCTCATGATCCATATTCTATTGAGAACAAGCATCACATAATAACCTTTGAATTATATATAATGTGATGGCTATTCATGAAGAATCTTCTGGTTCTTCAATAAATGTCAATATACAATCTTTGACATTATATTGCATCTTATATATGACTCGGATGATCAAACAAGTCATGCCAACAATAAATTTTTTTTAATCAGTAAACTTCTGGTTTACTGTACTTCTCATTTTTTTCATAACATGTTGATTTAAAATATCAATATGTCGTTTAACATGACATTCATTTTGGGAGATCAAAAGGCTTAACAATCTCCCCCGCATAAGTAATAAATTCTTATTCAGATAATAATTATTTCAACCACTATTAAAGTTGAATAACCATAGTGGATTTTCTCATATAAAACTGAAGTTCAGTTAACATCCGTGTATC